>VDFB02290661.1:0-31807 GCA_007258455.2 Sequoia sempervirens
CAAATTATCACCATTTGAAGTGTGTTCCAAGTATCTACATCCCACTCCTTTTGATGTTCAGTTGGGACAGACAAGAGAAGATCTCCAAAATATAGATCTGTAGGTCCACAAGGCTGAATGTCCCATTAACAAATTTCAGCAAATCCATTCTCCGTGTGCAAGAGATGCTAAAGGAGTCACAAGCCAAGTACAAACCACATCAGGACCAGCATAGAGTTGAACACAAGTTTCAAGTTGGGGACCGAGTTTGAGTATACATGGACAAAAGAGACTTCAAGGACCAGCTAAAATTTTGAAAGCTATCAAGTATGGTCTGTTTCAAATCTTACAAGTGGGTAGAGAATGCTTTTTGGTTGTTGTTGCCTCACTACATGAAGATGTATTAGGTGATCAATGTTGATGAACTCCAATTGTTCTAGCCTTCAATGTTGGATGAAGAGGACATTGTGTTGCCTTCCATTGATGACTTAGTTCCCAATGTTCAAGAGGAGCTGAAGTGTGATTTAGTTCTAGACAAGCGAGGAAAACAAGGAATATGAAACATGGTTGGTGGGGTTGAATGGACAATTGTTGAGCAAAGCCAAGTGGTATCCCAAAGAAGATGTGTAGAAGAAATTTCCTCACTTCTTGTGTCCCTAGGCTTTTAAGGATCAAAAGCCTCCTAAGTGAGGAGGTTTCATCCAAAAATTGGATCAAAGTTGTTGGACCAAGGGGTCAAAGTAGCCATTCCCAGTTGTGCAGGTTTATCTTAAACCAAGGAATCAAGAGTTTGTTGATGTTCAATGCAATAACATCCAAATAAGATTGTACTCAATCTCAAGGATACCTTGAAACAAGATTGCAAGTGTCTAGAGCAGAGTTACAAGAATCGTCGAGACTCGCCTAGACTCAACGAGTCTCGAGGCAAGTGGCACCAAACAAGTCTAGGAGACTCGGCAACCACGAACTTGCTGAGCTCACTAGACTCGCCAAACTTGGCGAGTCCCGATGGGACTGGCAGACTTTTAAAACATTGAAAATAAAAACCAAAAAGAAAAAAACAACTCACTAAAAAGTTTGTTTCTTATATTTGTCTCCTTCACCCTAAAAGCAACTACATTTCATTTTCTAGCCAAAGGAGAAGGAAAAAAGAGAGTTTTGAGCCAGAATTGGATTGCATTGAAAGGAAACCAGCAAGGAGATTGAGCAAAAATCAGTCGTTCAATCACACTTGGGCAGGTTTGTAGCTACTTCTGGTGCATCTAGAGGAGTCTACAAAGGATTGGAAAGAGCTCACCATTGATTTCAAGCAAGATCTAAGAGATAATTTTGTATTTAGAAGGCTTTTTTATTTTATTTTTAACAAAAATCTCATTTCTCTTTTACATTTCTTCTTTCTTTTTTCTATTTTGTTTTAGTGGACCAAAGAACAAACTATAGGTGTGTTTAATTTTTTTGTTAAAAAAAATAGTTTTATAGTTGCAAACTCTAAATTTTTTACATTAGTTTAATTATAAAGCATAAATGTTAATTTTTTTCTATTTATATGTTATTGCAGCATTCTTTAGATTTATAAATTGTCTTCATCACAATGTCTCCAACTCCAATTAGAAGGGACCCTTGTTGGAAACATCCTATTGTTACCTCTGGGCAAAAGAAAGAAGAGGTAACTTATTTTCATTGCGAAACAACTATGCTTGGGGGAGAAATTAACAGATTAAAATACCATCTTACACATATACTAGAACGAGATGCCAATCCATGCTCAAAAGTGCCTGTTGAAGTTATGCTTGAAGTGCAAGTTCAATTAGAAACCTTTGAGCAGCAAAAATAACTAAAAAAGAAACAAAGAGACGAGATGGCAGACCTTTGAGCAGCAAAAATAACTAAAAAAGAAACAAAGAGAAGAGATGGCAGCCATTGGTGGAACCAAAGAGTCTTCTTCTTCCATTCCTCCATTTCATCCATTTTCAGGTATTGATAGTGCTAGTGCTAGTGCTAGTGGCAGTGGCAGTTTTAGCATTGGGCCTAGAGTTTGTGCACGCACTACTCCGAGTTCCCAACCGCCACTTGAGAGCATGAGTTGGAACAAAGATAAACATGATGCAGCTAAAAGTGCAATTGGAGACTTTTGGTTATATTGTGACATTTCATCCCATGCAGCTAGATAACTTTTTTTTGTTTGTTTTAAAATATATAGCTTGATTATTTGTCTCTTGAATTTTTATATTTAGAGGTATGTCGAATTCAAATATAAACTCTTTATTTTACAATACTTTTTTTATTTAATTTATTTGTGTTAGGTCTTCCTTATTGGCAAAACATGGTTCATGCCATTATTGTTTGCAGGGCAGGGTTTAAAGCCCCTAATGATGAGGAGATAAAAGGCCCCATTTTGTCACAAAAGGCGGCTGATGTGAAAGCCACAATAGAGGAGCAGCTATAGATATGGAGGAAGAAGGGTTGCACCATCATGACCAATGGTTGGACAGATAGAAGAAATAGAACATTGCTCAATTTCCTTGTTTCTTTCTCAAGTGATTACACTTCCTAAAATGCATTGATTTAATGATTAAGATTTTTACTTCATGCTTTACTAAATCATTCATTTTGTTTCTTTCTCAAGTGGCACAATATTCATCAAATCTATTGATACACTCGGGAACACCAAAAATGTTGAATTCCTTTGTGAAGCATTGGAGGGAGTCTTGGCTCAAGTGGGTGAGGAGAATGTGGTGTAAGTAGTTACAAATAATGCAGCAAATTATTTTGTTGCAAATAGACTACTGATGGATAGGCACCCATCATTATTTTGGACTCTTTGTGCTGCTCATTGCCTTCACCTCATATTGGATATTGGCAAGATTGCAGGGATCAAAGCATGTGTGGAGATAGCAAAAAATACTTTTATATTCATTTACAATCACACATGGGTCCTCAACCTAATGAGGCAATTCACAGGGCAAAAGGAGTTGGCTCGTCCTGGAATAACCTAGTTTGCAACCAATTTCATCACATTACAATCCTTACTTCAAGCAAAGGGAGCTTCGAGGCACATATATGTTGGTGAAGAGTGAACTTTCTCATCATATGCTAAGACCAATGCAGGGGATGATTTGGAGAATAAGATTTTTGATGAGCAAGGCTTTTGGGTACCAACCGCAAAGATCATACAAGTAAATGTAATTCTACATTATATTTTTATTCATATTTTTATTTTATTTGCTTATTTTTATTCACTTATTTATGCTGATGTTTCACAATAATTGTAGTTCACAAAGCCTTTAGTGGTTCTCCTATGAGTTGTTGATGGGGAGAAGGTTGCAATGGGCTACATATGTGAGGGCATGGATAGGGCCAAGGAGGCCATTAGATCCATTTATGGGGGAGTTGAGGAAGTATCACCCCATTTAGGAAATCATTGATAGACGATGGCACCTCTAGCTTCACAAGCCCCTACACGCAGCTGCTTATTTCCTCAATCTGGCATTCCAATTCCGCCCTAATTTCAAAGCAGACGAAGAGATTTTGAGTGGGCTCTACATAGTCATAGAGCAAATGAGGCCTAATTCTGGTGTTGGAGCACAAATGATCACCAAGATTGAGATTTTTAGACTTGCACAAGGAGATCTCTTTGCACAATATATGCAAGGCAACTCAGTTGACATTGCAGCCAAGTAAAAATCTATCAAGGGCATAATTTAAGTTTAAAAATTTAAAAAAAAATAAAAATCATATTATTATTAAATATTGAAACTTAAAGTTAGACATGAGATTATTTTTTTTCTTTTTCTCATCTCAGATGCATGGTGGGAAAGATTTGGTGCTAAGGTGCCAAATCTTTAGAGGATTGCAGTTCGAGTATTCAGACAACCATGCAATGCTTCAAGTTGTGAGTGCAATTGGAGTATGTTTGAGCACATACACTCCAAGAAGCGCAATAGATTGTCAATGTAGAGGTTGAATGGTCTAGTTTGTGTACATTACAACCTTCGCCTTCGCCATAGACCAATTTCGGGCAATGACTTATCACCCACCACACTAGAGGAGGTTGATCCACAATCAAATTGGATCAATGAGGCTAAGGATCCTATCTTTAGTGATGAAGACCTTGATTGGGTTGACCAAGTGGATAGAGAGGCAAAGGCAGTAGCCATGGCAGAGGAGGATAGAGCACGATCAAACACCTTGAATGTTGGTGTGGTTGTCACTGAGACACAGGCAGATATCATGGCTACATCATCATCCAGGACCTATCTTAAATGCCCACACAGGAGGGCCGTGTTGGTGTGGGTGTCACTGAGACACGGGCAGATATCATGGCTACATCATCATCCAAGACCTATCTTAAATGCCCACATAGGAGAGCCAAGTGATGCAAGCTCCTCTAAGCCATAAACTTCTAGCTTTTGTTTTGATATTTGTTTGAAACTTTTGATGCCATGGATTTCATATTCCATGAGTATTGTATATATTTGACAATATTTATATATCCAAATGTGTTATGTCCAACTAAAATTTGTGTTTATACTTATGTGATTGATGTATACTTGTGTATGTGATCAAAGTAGTTTCTATTTGATGAGATTATTATGTCTTTAAGGTTTATTTATTAAAGGGTGCATGAAAAAGTTTAAAATCCTTAAAAATCTCTAAATTTCTTGGGTCTTTCAATTTGTCGAGTCTGTACCGAGTTTGAGGACCAGGTCTGAGTCCGAATCAAAAATCAGCTTGCCAAGTCCGAGGTGAGTCCGAGTTTTGCAACACTAGTCTAAAGTTGTGCAAAATCAAGTATGGTTTTTGTTGGTTTTGCAAGCAGAAAAAAACACAACCACCACTGAATTCTTCTTGACCACAATATTTGGAATTTGCCTCATGGAAAAAATGGTGAAAATGTCTCAACTATGGCATTTTTGAATTTGCATCGTGGCGGAAGAGGCAAAATCATCTCAATGCAAATAAAGCAAGGAATGTGAAGAGTTTTCTAACATTACATTTATTTGTTGGCACCAAGTAAGGATACTTGTAAAACATGTTTGAGGGGTTGGCTCTCATTGTAGCCTTCATTGTATGTTTATTTGACACTTGTAAGTGTATGAGCAAGGGTTTTGTAATGTCCCCATTTTGGCCCTACACTCTTCATTTGGATTTAGCCTATTTCCGGAAATCCGTAGGCTAAGCTGAGGCAGAAAAATTAGGGTTTCCTCTTTCAGATATGCTCAATTGGCGTTCTGAGGTTGTTGTGCAGACTTACTATTTATAGCAGTTTGCTATTTTTTAGCAAGTCTATCGGCGTGTGTCAACAGCAGATTCAATCCTTTGCGGTTCAATGCTCAGTTTGGCTTTGTTATTTTGATGTGAACTTACTATTTATAGCAGTTGGCTATTTTTAGTAAGTCTAATTTTGGCATTAGCATCATCAGCAATTCAGCTCAAGTCATCTTGCTATCCTTCAATTTCAGTTTGGCTTTGGTTATCTCCATGGATTAAGTTTTATACTTAGTCATTTTATGTTTCTCAGTTGTACCCCCACGCCTAGGAATGATCACTTCATGTTGTTTTTAAAAAGGGGGTCATTAAATCAATGGTGCATTTAATGAATTATTAAATGCTTTATTGTTGCAAAGTGAAGTTGGATGCCTAAAAGAGGTTGATTAATATTTTATTATTTCAAAAAGTGAAATGCTTAAAGTGGCATCCTTTTGGAAGTTGAAGTGATTCAACTTCTTGGAATTTGAAGAGTCTCTTGTTGCTTCATTTGCCAATTGAAACTTATATATTGCTGCTGTTTGAAGAGCTGATCATCTTTGGAAATATTGTAAAGTTATGCTGCTGGTTTGAAATCCAGAATCTGGCTAAGGGAAAGCTTAGCAATTTGTCTCCATTCTTCGGGCCTGAAACTATGGTTCCCTAGATGGTGGATTGAGAGTGTGCTTCATTCAAAAGTGCACATTGAGCTTCATTGTAGAAGAATTCTGATGTTATTTTCAGTTTGGAGCTTGCTGGTTCAGTCATGGCTAAAGGACGTTTTTGATTGCAGCTCCTTGGGTAAATTCTATTCCCATATGGGTATTTTATCTATATGATTCTAAGCCTTGGGCGACCCTCTCCAAGAGGTTTCAGATTTTATTAATGTGTTTCTGATTTTTAAAGAGAAAATCGCCCCTCTTGAAGGCCGTACATTTCCAGAATGATATTGGGATGTGTGCATTAATAAATATGGAGGCTTTGGTGCAGTTTCTGTGTTTGAATTGGGGCGCCTTTACTCCTAGAAGCTGCTGCAATTGATTCCATGTCAATTGGTGAAGATAGGATGAAGTTATGAACAAATTGGTGTGCTACAGTTTGCTGGTAATTCATTTTCAATTTGCAGATTTTTATATCAGACTTGCTTCAGTTTGAGTTTTCAGTTCTTTCTTCAATAAGTTGGATAGTTATCTAATGTGGGATCATCCAGCTTCTTTGTGCTTCAAAACTATTGTAATCCTCATGTAATTTGCAGCTCTTTCTCATTTTGTAAAGCTGATAACAGTAGTACTGTTTCAGTCTATTTAGTTGCTGCTTATTCGTGTTTAATTATCACATTGTAACCCCTGGATGGTTTACCGCCAGTGTGGAAAAAAGAACTTACTAATTCTCTTCTTATACCCACTATCAAGTGGTGACTCCCCACTCTTAAGTGGATGCCTGCCGCAGCAGACGAAGTGTTTTAATTGTAGTCTTTTCCCCCCTCTGTTTGGTGGTAGTGTGGAAATTCTCTTATGGCTGGTTATCCGCCTAAGTACTTTCAATTCAGCAATTAGCACTCCACCATATGTTAGCACCTCGCCTGTTAAAGGATCTTGAGTGCACATTGTTGGTGTTGAGTTTAGTCTCTCTTTCAGTTGTAATCTTTGTAATCTTTGATTCAATAGATCCTAGGGATCCTCTGACCATATGCCCGCCCCTCCTCCTTAAGTGGTTTTAGGGCGCATTCTTGGTTAGAGTTCTTTCATGCAACGTTTTGGGTTAAACTAACCTTAACGGGTGCTTGGTTACATTGTATTTGTTATTGAAAATCAAGAAAATTTTAAGGGGCATATTTCAGGTTTTCAAGGTGTAAAGCCATGTTGGAAATGTTTTGAGCTTCTGATGATTGTTGTTGTAGGTCCATTTCACCCTCGAGGCATTCAAAAGACTTATATACTGGCTGGAAAATAGTGGCATAAGTATCAAAAGCTCACTCTTCTAGAGTTTTCTTTCCTTTTGAGAGTTTCTATAGGTGTAACTATGTGCCTCAATCTATTTGCATGCTTCTTTTATATTGTTTTCTCTACTTTCATGTTTCCTTATGTGTTTGCAACTAATATGAACATATTTGATGATTAGAATTGTAACACTATATTTATTTTGTAAATAATCCTTGGGTTTTGTAGAATTTGAATAGTCATCTTGAAGATGAACTAAACAATCATATGACGCAAAACTGAAAGATCACATTGTTGATCTGTTTTTACATTGTTCTTCATTCAATGAAATCAATCCTTTGGGTTTGCATGTCTATTCTTGGTTTCAATTTTTGCAGTGCATTCCTAGCCTGAGATCAGTATCAGAGCTCAGGTAATTTTTTCATTTCCATTAATCCGCCACTCCCTCCATATCCCTTATCAATGTTCGTTTTACAGTTATTTTTTAAATTTTTCCTCTATTCAACTCCTGTTTTAGATATTATCATATTTGTCTACTATGTGATACAATGTGTATATGCTTTTGTTCCTGCTACAAGGGAAGAGGCATAATCGCAGAAAAACATGCAAAGGAGTGGCCATAGATGTTGATAGACAAGCAACTTATTGTTGGTGTTTACAAAAAAGTGCATTACCTCCACTAGAACTTCCATCTACCAACTTATTTGTCTCCATTTCCCTATGAATTGTATCCAGAAAGCACAAATCACATCCATTTTTCCATTTAAGTATTTTTTGCAAGTAAGGTCAAGGGTTCAACAATATAGTGGGTGAATCAATTTAGGTGTTCAATACTCCCATGTTCTTGCCTAAAAACATGCCTATGTTCAATTTATTTTTGTTTCCATGTTCAATACATCAACCTACTAGCACTTAATTCTTTTGCCCTGCATTCCTACCTGTTATACTCATGCGCCATGTGCAACTACCTGCATATCCTAGCATGAAATATTCTATGAATCCTCTAAATTACTTTTTTCATCCACAATCAGTATATTTCCTATTTAATATTTCTTGTTTCTTGCTTGTGTGATATTCAGTCTTAAATGTATATGATACCTGCAAAATATTTGCAATTGGACAAGATGAAGTATCATGCTTCACACTTGGGAATGAATTTGGGTCGTTGAAATCAAAAGAAAAGACAAGTTTAAATTTTTCAAACTTAAGAGAAATACTATATTTGATATAGTTATTTTTGTGGAAATTTTTCACAAAAAGCAAAAGTTTTAATACGGGGCGTTGTGGAGGATAGATAATTAAAAAAAATTAAATGGGAAGGAGGAAATATTTCCATTTAAAGTTTTTTTAATGACATTTCAATATTACAAATTAATTTGTTACCATTCCATCAAAATTTCAAATCAAAACAAATTTTGCAAACCTACAACAAATCACAACATTTAGTATACACAATGCCTCTAGTGCACGATTACAAGTCAAGCCGTCATGATTGAACTATTACATATAACACCTAACATAGTTGCAACATCTATAGCTTCAACCCTATAAATTGTCGGGGAGAAATAAGGACATTTCATTTTTCATTTCCCTTCATTACCCATTCATTGCTATCGTAAGACGTAAATCCTAATAGAAAGATATTCTAATTTCTTTCTAAGCAAGTGTCATTGATAGGACTGTTGCCTAAGTGCCACATACCTCTTTGCTCTCACATGCGTTAACATACTAACAAGTTGTAATGTCCCAAATTTTCTCTAAAATGGGGCCGACTCAATTTTGGGAAAAAGAGTGTTTATAAACACTATTTAATAAATAAAATAATCTATCTGGCCAACCTTTCTATGTTGGCGCTATAATTTGAATTTTGAATTCTTTTTATTTTTATTTTTCTTGGCCGACTTCATTTGATGTGCCGTGCTAGATCATTATAAATAAGGTTCCTGTCGATGGAGGGAATCATCATGAGTTTGGAGTAATTTCCTACCTGGAGATTGAGGATGTAGTTGCTCAGCCCAGAGCACCCAGGTCGGGACGTAGTTCAAACTAGGAAACTTGTGAATGCTCTTCAATTCATCTATTGCACTCTCAAACATATTCTCATCCATCGAATTCATTGCAGGATCATATCAAGAGGGGACGGTTTCATCCGCCATCCAGGCAGAGCCGTTGGCTATGGCCGACGCCATCCGAATACTCTCCACCATTGAGTTTATGACAAGTGATCACCTGATACACTCGAGCGAGCTCATACACAACCAGGTGACACTTCCAGTTGGGAGCAAGACAGCACACAAGCATTAAGGTGATACCATCCACTGGTAGCGAGCATCTACATCAACACTCAGATCTTAGAGAGGACGCGATATACCTAGAGTCAACCGATCTTGACAAGAGCACATTAAGGAGGCAACAACTATCACTAAAATCGTTGGTCAGGGTCGAGCATCATCAATAACGATCTGCACATCGCCTATAGTGACGCCACCTTTGGGCGGAGCTTATATCGCCTCTCATACAATGACTTACAAAGTAAATCATCTCTGGGTACAATTTACAAAAATACCATGTAATCGTTCCAGAATATGAGAAAATCATTTATATCAGTATATGCGTTACAGTTGTGTTGTGAGTTTGCAATCTGAAATTTGTCAGTAATCTTGTAAGAATTGGATGCTCAATAAACTGGAAATTGTTTGTGTGTTCTTTCATTGGATCATATAATTTTTATGTGTGTGCCCTAGCATCTTACAGTGGTATTAGAGCCTTAGACCCTACCAGCCTAAGGGTATTGCATGAGTCAAAGGGATCAGTGCGCTATCAAAAGCGAAAGGAAGAAAGCAGTAGGTGAATCTTCCGGAATAGGAGACAGAGGTAAGAAGATGGCAGACAAAGATGACCAGTTTGAAACTTTCTTGAAGAGGATGGCCCAGGTGCAGGAGCAAATGGCCAAGCAACAAGAGCAAACAAATCAGATGATATTAACAATGATGTAGTCCATGAATGACAGGAACAACAATTGTAGATCAGCTTCAAACAATGGGCCAGAAGGTAGTCAATCCAATAATTCTGGGTTTGAAAATCAAAGTAATAAGGTTTTGCGTCCCACACAACCCACCTTCCTACCCAAGCATGGATCGAATCAAGGAGGTGAAGAACAGAACCTAGTGGAAGGAGACATCAACGCAAGCATGGAAGCCTATATGCAGATTGATCCCGAGATAAGGCACCAGCTTCCATTCATTCAATTTCACAACATAAAGAATGGATCCAAGGGAAGCCAAGTAACTGACCACCCCAACAGGGATCTGCAACATAGGGTGAGTAAGCTGACACTTCTAAAATTTGATGGCTTGGGAAGTATGACTGCTCAATCAAGGATACAGAAGCAGGACACCTATTTTTCTCTTAGCCCCATGATTGAAGAGGAAGCCATCAAGTTTGCCATCCTACATCTGGAGGGTTTAGCTCATAAACGGTGCCACCATGGCATTGTGACTTAGGGATTTGGGTAGGTATCTACATATGCGGAATTCACACATAAGCTAACAGAAAGATTTGATAGGAAAGATCTTGAAGCATATTTCTAGGAGCTAACAAGACTCAAGCAATCAAGCACCATGGATAATTATGTTTCAAAATCTCAAAGACTCGCAGTGATGGTATCAGATGTCTCGGACAAGAGGCTCATGTTCTTTTTCATTGAAGGCCTATCAGAAACTTTTTGTAGCTTGGTAAGAGCTTTGGAGCCAACAACATTAGAAGAAGCTATCCGAAAAGCCTTGAGTCTTGAAGATTCCACCAAGAAAGGGAAGACTATTGGCAAAAGCACACCAGCAGAGCAGCCAAAGAAGCCTTTCATTAAGGCTAATCCACCACCTAAGGGCCCTCCTCCAGGACCACATGAAATGTCAAGGAATGAACTATGCAAGAAGGGCTTGTGCTACTATTGTAAAGAAAAGTGGAATGAACGTCACAGGTGTCAAGGGAGGGGTCAAGTTTATTATATCGAAGTGGCTTCTGATGATGAAGCAAAAACTGAAAGGGGCAATGAGGAGATCTCTAATGAAGGAGAACAAGAAGTTGTGATAGAAGGAGACTTAATGGGAGGTAATCTTGCAACACTTTCAAGTGCACCACGATACCATTCTCTCAGAGTTCGAGGAGTTCTACGGGGTCAGAGAGTGACAATGTTGATAGATAGTGGAGCTACCCATAATTTCATTGACACGAAAACAATTGCCAAGTTGCGCTTGAAGACAGAAGACTTCGAAGGATTTGATGTGGTAGCTGCTGGAGGAAACATCCTTTCTTGCACTAGACGAATTCAACAAATGGAGCTGATCTTAGGACACAAGATGAGGGATGATTTCTCTGTTGTGGACATCGGTGACACGGACATGGTTCTAGGGGTTCAATGGCTTCACTCATTAGGGGAGTACGCTACCAATTATCAAACAATGGAGCTGAAATTCGAGCATAATGGCAAAGAGGTTGTTCTCAAGGGTCTTTCTAGAAATGGGTCGATGGTGGTTTCAGCAAAAAGAATGGAACGAGCTTTTAGGCAAGACAAAGTTGCTTGGGCAGTGGAGTGCTTGATTACGGACACGAGTCCAGCAAAGGAAGAAAGAACCTTCCCCATTAACATTCAAGCTATTCTAAACAAAAAGTGCAAGGTATTTAGCGAGATTCCATCGAGGTTGCCGCCGAATAGGCGATTCCAGCATGTGATAGAGCTTGAAGAAAAGGCCAAACCAGTTATCACTACTCCATATTGTCATCTGAGGGTGTACAAGGAAGAGATCGAAAAGGCTATCAAGGAGTTATTGGATATGGGGCACATACAACCAAGTTCGAGTCCTTTTGCCTCATCAGTAGTGCTGGTCAAAAAGAAGGATGGGACACTCAGAATGTGCACTGATTATAGAGCTCTCAACAAAAAGACAATCAAGAACCGCTACCCTATTCCCAGGATTGACGAATTGATAGATGAGCTACATGGAGCAGTGTACTTTTTCAAGATTGATCTACGTTCAGGATATCATCAGATTAGAGTTAGAGAGGGGGATGTACACAAGACAGCTTTCAGATGTCATTATGGACATTATGAATTCTTGGTGATGCTGTTTGGACTGACCAATGCCCCCGCCACCTTCCAGTTCTGCATGAATCAGGTATTCATTCTTCAATTGAGAAAATTTGTGTTGGTTTTCTTTGATGACATCTTGATCTACAGTAAAACATGGGAAGAACACTTGAGGCATCTAGAGGAGGTACTTGACATCCTTGAGAAGAATTCCTTCAATGCTAAGATGTCAAAATGTGAGTTTGGGATGACTGAGATCCTATATTTGGGCCACAAGATCAGCACGCAAGGGATTAATGTCGATGAGGAGAAGATCAAAGCTATTCAAGAATGGGCTAAACCCAAGAACTTGACTCAGTTGAGAGGATTTGTGGGCTTTTGCAGCTACTACAGAAGATTTGTAAAGGGATTCTCCCAACTTGCAACGCCATTGACCAATCTAACTAAGAAAGGAGCTTTCTCTTGGAGTCCCACGGCACAGCAGGCGTTTGATAAACTCAAGGAGGTAATGAGCTCATGTCCCGTTTTAGCTATTCCATATTTCTCATCTCCTTTTGTCCTTGAGTGTGATGCTTCAGGGGAAGGTATTGGAGCAGTATTAATGCAAAACAAACACCCCATAGCGTATGAAAGCAGAAAACTCAAAAACTCTGAAAGAACATTTTCCATTTATTGTTGGCTATCATGCATGCACTCGTGAAATTCAGACAGTACTTGGTTTGCAGAAAATTTGTGGTGAAGACTGATGATAACAGCTTGAAGTACTTCCTCAACCAGCCTGATTTGAATGATAGGCAACAGAAATGCGTAAGCAAACTCCAAGCTTATGACTTTGATATTGAATATATGAAAGGCAAGAACAATGTGGTAGCTGATGCGCTTTCGAGGAAGCCTTATCTTTGTGCTATGACTGATATATCGTTTGATTGGAGAGTAGGCATTACAACTAAATATGCTAAGGATTCATTTGCTAATGATATTTTGGAAGGAAAAGTGGTTGATAACAGGTACAAGGTCATTGAGGAGCTCATTCTCTACAAGGAACGGATCTATCTTGTGCCTCACTCCAAGATCAAAAATAGAATTATTAAGGCATGCCATGATACTCCTCTTGCTGGTCATCTAGGGTTCTACAGGACATATAAGCAAGTAAGGGAGCGTTTTGCATGGAAGGGGCTGAAAAGTGACATTTTGCAGCATGTGAGGGAATGTTTGGTGTGCCAACAAAATAAAACAGAGCATGTGTTACTAGCTGGATTGTTGCAGCCATTACCAATTCCAAATCAGAAATGGCAAAGCATTTCAATGGATTTCATCACAGGACTCCCGAAGGCACAAGGTAAAGATTGTATTTATGGTGTGGTGGACAGGCTCACTAAATAAGCTCATTTTTATGCCATTACTTCAGAATTTAAGGCTCCTCAAATCGCTGATCTGTTTTTTAAATAAGTTTTTAGACTCCATGGGTTGCCAAGAAACATTGTGAGTGACAGGGACAGTAGGTTCATCAGCATATTTTGGCAAGAACTCTTTCGTTTGGCCCACACAGAGTTGACCCCTAGCACTAGCTATCACCCCCAAACGGATGGACAAACGGAGATCGTGAATAAGTGGATTGAAGGGTACTTGAGAAATTAAGTGACGGGGCAGCAATCAGCTTGGATAAAGTGGCTACACCTAGGGGAGTTTTGCTACAACACCACACATCACATGTCCATCGGGATGTCCCCTTTCAAAGCACTCTATGGTTATGAGGCTACATCCTTCATGAATTTAATTCTAATGGATAGTAGAGTTTTGGGTGCTAGAGATATGGTACAGCAGAATGTTGACATCATGAACTCCTTGAAAGAGAATCTGCAGCGTGCCCAGAATCAGCAAAAATTGTATGCAGATCAGTGCAAGATTGAGAGAGTCTTTGAGGTTAACGACATGGTATACTTGAGGTTGCAACCATACAGACAATCATCTCTCAAGGGAAATGGAGCAGAGAAGTTGAAACCAAGGTTCTACGAACCATTCAGGATCACCAGGAAAATTGGCGAGGTTGCATATGAGCTTGAACTGCCTCTGGGGAGCAGAATTCATAATATTTTTCATGTTTCATGCCTGAAGAAGGCATTGGGACAGCAGATCACACCATCAATAGAGTTGCCACCACTGGATGACAAAGGCAAATTGATTCTAGAGCCTGAGACTGTTTTGGATGTGAGGGAGAAGCAGTTGAGAAACAAGATCATCCCGGAATATTTGGTGAAATGGAGAAATCTGCCAGCTCAAGATGCTACTTGGGAGGGAGTTGAGATTTTTTAGCATCCTAACCTAAGGTTGCTTGAGGACAAGCAACAGTCTGGATGCGGGGACTGTAATGTCCCAAATTTTCTCTAAGTTGGGGCCGACTCACTTTTGGGAAAAAGAGTGTTTATAAACACTATTTAATAAATAAATAAATAAAATAATCTATCTAGCCGACCTTTCTATGTTGGCGCTATAATTTGACTTTTGAATTCTTTTTATTTTTATTTTTCTTGGCCGACTTCATTTGAAGTGGCGTACTAGATCTTTATAAATAAGGTTCCTATCGATGGACGAGATCATCATGAGTTTGGAGAAATTTCCTGGTTGGAGATTGAGGATGTAGTCACTCAGCCCAGAGCACCCAAGTCGGGACGTAGTTCAAACTGGGAAACTCGTGAATCCTCTTCAATTCATCTATTGCACTCTTAGACATATTCTCATCTGTCAAATTCATTGCAGGATCATATCAAGAGGGGATGGTTTCATCTGCCGTCCAGGCACAGCCGTTGGCTCTGGTGGGTGCCATCCAAATACTCTCCACCATTGAGTTCATGACAAGCGATCACCTAATACACTCGAGCGAGCTCATACACAACCAGGCGACACTTCCAGTTAGGAGCAAGACAGCACGCAGGCATTAAGGCAATACCATCCACTGGCAGCAAGCATCTACATCAACACTCAGATCTTAGAGAGGACGTGACATACCTGGAGTCAACTGATCTTGACAAGAGCGCATCAGGGAGGCAGCAACTATCACTAAAATCGTTGGTCAGGACCGAGCATCATCAATAATGATCTGCACATCGCTTATAGCAACGCCACCTTTGGGCAGAGCTTATATTGCCTCTCATACAGCGACTTGCAGAGTAAATCATCTTTGTGTACAATTCGCAAATATACCATGTAATCATTCCAGAATATGAGAAAATCATTTATATCAGTATATGTGTTACAATTGTGTTGTGAGTTTGCAATTTGAAATTTGTCAATAATCTTGTAAGAATTGGATGCTCAATAAACTGGAAATTGTCTGTGTGTTCTTTCATTAGATCATATAATTTTTATGTGTGTGCCCTACCATCTTACACAAGTACATCAAAAGGACAAACCTCATCCACATATCGATGGGTATTGTTGGGACTCAATTTTGTCAAGTCCTTTTTTGCTTCAGTCCCTTCCTTGTGTATGTCTTAGTAGTGTCTGACCCATTGTGGATAACTAATCTGAGAAAGTTTGAATTGGCCATCTTAATTTCTATTGTGCCTTTGGATGTTGTATTAATGCCCCATTGTGCATGCATTAGTCAAAAAACACAAGTTCTAAAAATTCAAAATTGCAAGTGTTGTTTTGTTGGATTTTCGGACTTGCGGTGTTCCTCATAACTGTAAAATCAGCCCTAACTCCCCACTCATACCCTTGTAAAATCAACCAAGTGTTGAGTTATCAACCTCTCGAGCCATCGACATCTTCCTTACCTTCATCCTCCTTTTAGCATCCTTCCCTTCAACTCCCCAATCCCCGAAACCCCACCAAGGTAATTGTAAGAATGCCTAAATGTTCAACCCATTGAAGTTTCAAAGATCTTCCCCTGCTACCACTTTGGCATGTGGTATAAATCATTCTCGAATCTCGATCCCCAACTCTTTCCCTCAACTCATTCCAAACTCTTCTAAGTCATTCCATTGGACTTTTGAGGTTTTGCATCCTTTCCTACCTTCCATCCATTCCTAGTTCCCTAAAGTTTCTCTTTTCATCGGAGGTCGGACTTTCAGCATCCCTGATCCTCATTTTCCTCTTTGGGATCTGTCAAGAGGTATCCCCAATCCCCAATCCCCGACACTACATTTCCCATTTTTTTCGAGAATTTTCCTAAGTTTTTTGAGGGTCGAACTTTTGGCCTTCCCCTTAACTTGGTAGCTGACCAAGCTTCCCCCGACTCACAACTTCTTTTTTGCTCCTTTCCTTTCACCTTCTAGCATTTTGGAGTTTCTCTTCCTCCTCTTCCACATTGGAATGTGATACAAGGGAGGCCCAACACTCAATGTCTGACAAGTTGCTATTGTCTTGGAGTCGGAGGTCTTCATCCTTCTCTCCATGGTTTGATGGTAGTTGGTAGCTCGGTGGCCCAATCTCTAATGTCTCTCTTGTGCCTTTGCTAGGGATTCAATAATTTTAATGCCAAAACATTCAAAATCTTGATAATGTTTGAAGCGATTATTTCACAGGTTCTGACAGTTGGCTTCTCTTCCACCTACTTCACCATCTCACATTAATTGCGTCATTTCACCCAACTACCAAAAGTAAATGTAGACGTCCTCCTTCAAACTGTAATGCCCATTTTGGGCAGGGTTTATCCTCAGCTACGGATTTTGAATGTGCTACAATGCAACGATTAGGATTTGATGCCCTACAGATATTAAGTCACTTTTTTTATCATTTTCAAAAGAGGTTGGTTCTCTAGCCTCCAAATGCCAAGGAAGTTGTAGGGCAGCCATTGATGCCAATCCAATTCATTTTGTGGGTACAAGCCGCTAGAATCAAAGAAGATTAATATTGCAAGTGGGTTTTGTTGCAAAATGTCTCTAGGGCATTAGGTGTATATTCAAGAATATTTCTTGGTCGTAGCCATGCATTTTCCTTTGTCACATTTGCTAGCATGAGTGTAAGATTGGTTCAAATGAAAATAACAACATTCTGAAAACGTTGCAAATATTGTAACAATTTATCTCATTTTACATATGAATATATGCAGTTATGTTGTAGGTTACTAAGTATGTTTTGTACAAAATTTCATGATCTCTATTGTATGCAAATACATGGCTTTGTGTTCTTTTATTCCAGCTTGTTCCTTCTCAATGTGTTCTAACTATATTGCCCAATGGATAAGGCATCGATCTAGAACCATTCACCAATCTCACATCAAACAAACGTAAATCAACAGTGGAGTAAGAGTAGGTTTTGTACATTCATAACCTTGTGATATAACCAGGGATCTATCTTTAGTGAGCCTAAAATGAATTCATTTCGTGTGGGTTATGATTGTATATTGTTATCAGCTATATAGGGGTTTTGAGGTGGCTAGTTGTTCTTGGTTTAGTGACAATCTTTGGGACCAAGACTTCAAGTTGGGTTTGGCTATCATTATTTTATTATTGTTCATTTTATGTGATTTCAATACCTATTAAGATTACCCTTAGGAATACCCTCTTGAGTCTAAGTTGAGCTCGAAGCGTGGGAGATATAACCCACTCACATTGAGTTGGCCTTCAACCCTCCACGATTTGTTGATAAGTTGATTTCACTTGCATGATGACAACCCTGGCCTTGTGAGTGAGATTTGGTTCGAGGAAGTGGACCAATGGTTTTGGAACCTAACCAATATATTGGAATGGCAAGCATATCAAGAAATTTGGCATAACAATTTGGTAGTCTATAGAAAACGAATCCTTTTGGAGCAACAAGGAACCAATCCATCTCCCATTGATAGCAAAATGCATTATATCACATCAGTTGTTGGTACAACACTAATTGGAAAGGACACTTGATTAGAATGGTCAAGGCAAGTTGGGAATACTCTATCTTCAACATTTTGTGGTTCAAAATTTGTGATGAAGACTCACAACCGACCAAACCAATAGTTGTTGTAGAAAAACAAATCTAGTAACATAAAAATTTCTAAGGCACTAACCTTGATAAGGGTCTCGGTTGATGGAGAAGTCTTTTGTCACATTCAAAGGCACAACACACAACGGGAAGCACTAAACAAGTTCAAGGGTCTGTATGGTTCCCATTCAAAATGAAATATATACAATTGCAGCTAAAGTTGTTCAAACCAGACTTGAAGAATAGAGTTGTAATGGGCCTCGCTTCATATATATTTATATATATATATATATGACTATCTTTGTAAAAGCTCTTCTTCCCACATATTCAACCTACTTGGAATCATTGCAAGCAAGCAATCAACTAAAGACATTCACTTTTGATTAGTTTGTTGAAAAAATGATTGAAAGAGTAAAGGCATTTGGAATAAAAACCGAAACCACAGGAGAGGATATTCACTATGCTCATCAAAAAAGCAAATCTTCCAATAAGGGTTAATCTTCAAAAAATGAAGGAAATGAAAGAGGGAAAGGAGGCAGACAAGTAGGTAGAACTACAAAGAGAATGGTCATCACCATAAGAAGCAAAATGACAAACAAAATTTGTTTTGCACCCACAAATGCAAAACACCATGGGATGAGGTTGAGGCCTATCAAATATAGAAGAAAGCAAATAAGAGAAAGAAGAAAATCTTGTAATCAAACTCAGCTCAATTTGCATGTGAATGTGTGCTTCCCATATCAAATTCCAACTATGTCTATATAAATTCAACCTCATATGATGCTTGGGTCCTAGATACGAGTGCCATGAACCACATGACTTTCCAAAGAGACTTCTTTGAAAGATTTCATGAAAAAAGATGTGGACCTATGTATTTGGAAAACAAAACAAGTTCGTAACTTCAAGGAAAAGGGACAACTCAACTCAAGTCGCCAAGACTTCCACATTTCATCCTCCACAATGTCCTATACCTTCCTCAATTGAAACAAAACTTGTTATCCCTAGTGCTCGTTCGACAACAAGCCTACTCCATTTTGTTGGATGAGGGAGAGGTTATAAGCAATTGCCCTGACTAGATCTAAGGAGGGAAAGTTGTTGAAATGCAAAGGTGAGCATTATATTTCAAGGAACTTTGCTCACCTTGTAGAAGGAGGAATATCAACAAGTCCGTTGTGGCATGCAAAATTTGGGCATGCCAACTATAACATCATCTGTAGAATGCAAAAGAATGGTGTTGTAGGTTTGCCAACTCTACCCAAAAGGATTGAAAATGTGAAGCATGCATCTTAGCTAAAAAAGAATGAGAGCCATTTCAAAAGTCAAACTAGAGAGATAAAAGGAAATTGCAATTGCTCCACTCTTCTTTGTGTGGCCCCCTTCCAATTCCTTTTGTCAATGGTAATAAATGTGTCATGTTCATTGATGACTATAGCAAAATGACCTAGATCTATTATTTGAAGCAAAAATCGAAAGCTTTTGAAACATTTTAGAAGTTTTGCACAATGGTTGAAAATGATGCACAATCCCATATTGACACATTGAGGACTACTAACGATGTGATTTCAGATCAAATGTGTTTGAAGACTATGTGAGGAAACATGGGATCAAGCATCATCTCACAATTCTTCACACTCTTCAACAAAATGGGGTAGTTGAAAGGATGAACAAAATTGTGATCAATATGATTCAAGCAATGTTGTATTTCAAAGGGGTAAACCTGCACTTCTACGCAGAAGCAATTCAAACGGTAGTCTATTTCCACAATAGGCCACCTTCAACAATTCTTCAAATGAAGCCTCCATATGAAATTTGGTGTAGTCATCTTCTATCAATGCTTCAAGTCTTTCAATCAACTTGCTATGCATTGGTTCACAAGGAGAAAAAGAACAAGTTGGATCACAAGAGTCACAAATGCATCCTTCTAGAACATTTAGAATCTTCAAAGGCCTAAAAATTATTGATAAGAAAAACAAGAATTTTTCGTTACAAGAGATGTTTTCTATGAAACGACAAACGACACAACCAACATTGATCGACAATTGTGTTGACTTGAGAAATTTGCAAAATTTCATGTTTTCAAAGAGAGTGATATGGAGATTCCAAACATTAAGCAAGAGGGGCATATAGTTTGGAATTTGTTGAATCCACTTTGTCTCTAGTAATTAAACAAGAAACTCCACCTAAGGAAGAATTTGAAACTTCCAAAGAAAAAAGCTTGTTTCCAAAGCAACAACCAATAGATGAAGGAGCTTCAAATCAAGAAAATGAATCCCAAATTGCTCCACAAGTACGAAGAAAAAAATGCCAAAATGGGCCACATAGACACTAAAAGAAGTTACACTTGATGAAGTTGGAGAAGCATGCACTAGCTATGCATACAAAGCCAAACAATAAGAAGAAAAGTCCCTAGAGAAAAATTTGAGATAAGATCACAAAGCTTACCTTGGAAGGGCATTCAAAAGAAGAAATCAATATTGCCTTTGATTCAAAGCCAACTTCCTTCAAACAAGCAAAAAATCTTGATGTATGGAGAAAAGTGATGAAAGTTGAATATGATGCCTTGATCAAGAATGGCACTTGGGAGTTGGTTAATCCTCCACGCCATTTTAAACACATTGGTTGAGCATAAGTCTTTCGAAACAAATAAAAAGCAAATGGCTCATTTGACAAACACAAAGCAAGGTTTGTCGCAAAGGGATATGCTCAAAAAGAAGGGATAGACTATAAGGAGTCCTTTGCACCAAGAACAAAATGGACTACCATTTGGGTTTCATTGGCTTTGGCAGCACAAAATGGATGGAAAGTTCATCAAATGAACATGAAAACTGTTATTCTAAATAATGATCTTAAAAACAGTTTACATGACTTAGCCAGAAGGTTGCAGTTGAAGGTCAAGAACACAAAGTGTGTAAGTTGGTAAATTTGATGTGTGGTTTGAAACAAGCCCTATGTGCCTAGCGTGAAAATCTAACCAAGTGACTCTTGAGCTTGAACTTCAAGTATTTTCAATTTGAAGATGCAACTCTTTTTGTCAAGATAGTTGACAAAGTAATTTTATACCTAGTTGCATATGCGGATGACCTATTCATAATAGGAAATAATGAAAATACACTCCAAAAGTCAAAGCAAAACTGATGCAAATTTTTGAAATGACAACTTTGGGTCAACTTCGTTACTATTTGGGTGTTGAAGTGATTCAAAAATCCAAGTACATTTTCATCACACAACAAAAGTATATTGGTGAAATTTTGAGCAAATTTGGAATGGCAAACTATAAACCACTCAACACACCCATGGAAATAAATCTGAAATTGACATCAAATGATACTACAAAGTTTGAAGATGTGACAACTCATTGGAAGCTTGATATATGTAACCACAACTAGCCCAGACATTTTGTTTGTTGTTGGTGTTCTTTTAAGATTCATGCAAAAGTCGAGAGAAAGTCACTAGCTAGTAGCAAAGAGGAATTTTTGATATCTAAAGGAAACTCAGAATTCTAGGCTTCTTAACTCCAAGGTAGCAAATTTGAAACTAGTTGGAAATTCAGATTCAGGCTTTATAGGGGATTTGAAGATGGGAAATCTACTTCAAATTCCTAGCCTAACAAGAACATCCTTTATTAGTAGTGGAGTTATACTGCATTGAAGGTGTTTTGCAAGGTTAGCAAGCAAGGATCCATAGTTGGTGAATGCTAGAAAAATATTTCCAACACTCTATGGACTAGTAAAAAAATCACTTTCCTAACACAAGTAATGCTTCTTTTAATTAGTTTTTGCTAGGAACTTCAATCATCTCACATAGACGTCAAGACAACCATATTATTGAGACTAGGCAAGACCTGGTGAGGACATGTGGATCTGTTGGTGTGCGTTTTATTACCCACCGAACACAGAATAAAATGTCCAGAGACACTCTATCCTCTCTTGAAAAATCACAGCATATGCTAAGATTGTGAGAAGATCATATGTCGATTCCAAGGTTTCTTTTGTCAGGTCTTGATGTGTGGATAAGCTCAATGGGTGTTGTGATATGTTGGTAATACACAAAGGGACTTACGGTAGGCTCGTTCAATTCACAATGAAGGTCTAGACAATGAAGCTCTATTGTTTGGATCTTAGATCATGGACTTCAAGCAAACTGAAAAAGGAGATAAGGGTTTAGAAGTTCTAATCTACTCCTAAGAATTCAAGAGACGGTATTGACTTGGTGAAACCAATAACAACACTTTGCTTCACCATATTGAGGACAACTACACAAAGTGAGTGCAATCTTCTAAGGGGTGCGCTTGTGATTTTCACGTCATGAATAACTACCATCAAATTGAACAATATTTATCCAGACAGAAGTTAAGCATCCACAATATAGGCTCAGGCTAACTTTACGCATTGAACAAAAATCATTCATTCAAAGAAAGTATGAGCAAGAGTTTCACCAATCCATACTATGAAATCTTTCATTCATCTAACAAACATGCAAATAAAATCTAAACTATGATGAGGGATAAGAACCATGCCAACTCCAAAATAATAGAGGTAATCACCATCAATTCGAACAATGCATTACTTATTACTTTGGCAGTTGTAAGAACCAATTTACTTATCTCAACATGTTTTACAACATCCTCCCATGTTTTACAAATGAGGGGCGAGCTCAATTTATAGGCTCTTCAATTACAATTCAATGGCCAAGATTGATTTCGAATCAATGGCCAAGATTACAAAATAAAACCCTTAATAGGGTTTGTCACAACCAACTACCTCTCAACCAATGCGAAAATTACATTTGAGGACACTTGTCCTTTTGCTAAATATAAACCAATTCCATGGATAAGTCAAGTTCATTGAACCTAGACATGTTGACTTGGAACAATTAGATTGGTTGGAAGATGACGAGGCGCCACCTTAGTGTGTTGGATGTCTTCCTTGGTCACTTTGTTCTTTCTTCCACATGCTTGCCTTAGAATATCTTTCCTTGCCGATGACTCTGTCCTTTGCACTTGCATTTGAATCTTTGAGGTCTAAGAGTCTCCCCTTGGAGCAGATGTCTAGACTTAAAGTTATTGAACTTTTCTTTCCTGATTGCTTTGAAATTCCTTCAAGTGTCTTGAATTTGGAGAAGAACTCCCTTGTGCTTTCGCCACAATGGAGGAAATTGGAACTTTCTCTGTGAAGTATTTCCCATACTTAGCCAAATTTTGGCTATTCAATTTCATTTTGTAACACCTTCATGTGGACCATTCAACACTTAACCAAGATTTTGGCCATCTCTATGCTCGAATAAACTTTGCCTATGGATTTGCCTTCAATTCTGAATTTGGCTTGTGCTAAGTAGGGCAAACTCCATCCTTGGACAAGGATTTTATTCATTTCCTCATTACTTCTCCTCTTTATTCCTCTTCATTCTTCCTGTTTTCTTTCCAACACTTAGTCAAAATTTGATTCTTTTGTTGTAGGAAAATTCCACACTTAGCCATTCTTTTGTTTCCTCTGGGCAAATTTTACCATGTTTGTTCCTAACCTTGGCGGACTTTGGCACATATCATGCCATTTTTCTATTATGCTAGAACGGACTTCCTCATTGGCAAGCCAATTCTTTTTTTCTTCCTTAGGTGAACTTGGCTGCTGGTTGGATAATTTGCTTTTATCATGGGCGGACTTTGAATGATCTTGGACATTTTCCCAAGTGTCAAGGCGGAGCTCATTATTGTTTGGACGTTTTGAATTTATAGCATGGCGGACTTCACATTTTCCATGCCATTTCATGGTGGAGTTCATTGTGTCTTGGGCACTGTTATTTTTGACCTAGGAGGATTTCATCATTGGCAAGCCACTTTCCTTGCTAGTTGGGCGGACTTCATGATCAGCAGGCCATTCTTGGGCGGACTTTGGACTTGGCAAGACATCTTCCTTCTTGGCAGTGTCTTGTACATCTTCAATTTAGCCTTGGCAAATCTTGGGCAGACTTTGGACTTGGCAAGACATCTTCCTTCTTGGTTGTGTCTTGTACATCTTCAATTTAGCCTTGGCAAACTTCATGATTGGTTGGCCATGTCAGGCGGGGTTGCTCATTGCTTAGGGAATTTTGAAATTTTATTCTCCAAGGTATCAACACTTAGCCAATTTTCTGAGTTTTTCTCCCCAAGGTATCAACACAGCCAATTTTCTGAGTTTTCCTTGGCAGACTTCATAGTTGTTGTGCCACTTTGCTCATTTGCTAAGGCGGAGTTGGAGAATTTCATGCCAAAGCATGGCGGACTTGGGGTTCCTTATGCTAGGGCGGACTTTGAGCTTCTTGTGCCATGTTCATGTGTTGGGTGGACTTGGCCAACTTCATGCCAACTTCTACCTTGGGCGGACTTCATCAATACTTAGACATTTTTCCCTTGGGCAACTTCACCTTTGTCTTGCCATCCATTCTTTTAGCTTAGGCGGACTTTGCCAATGTCTTGCCATCTTCACCTTAAGCTAGGCGGACTTTGTCTTGGCTTGGACATGATGCACTTCCCTTGGGCGGACTTGGCTTGATCTATGCCATCTCCTCTTGGGCAAACTTTGCTTCAGGTTGGACATGTCTGATCTTCCTCCAGGCGGACTTGGAACTCCTCATGCCAAGCTTGGGCGGACTTTGCCTTTGGCTTGCCATGTGCATTCTCCTTTGGGCGGACTTTGTCTTTGGTTGGACAATGTGTCGGACCATGTGTTGGACCATGTGCTTATTCCTCTGGGAAAACTTGATGATGCTTGCGCCATGTTTACCTTGCCTAGCTTTTGGATGCATTTCTTGCTTTCATCTGGATCATCTGAACAAAACCCTCGCTTGGAGATTTTTCTTGCTTTTTATGCTTGGAGGCACAATTTTTTTATTTTGAAGATGAAAACGTTGATACCATGACCTGTGGGACCCAATCCTAGGTCAACTTTCAAAAAAGTTGGAAAAAGCAAAAAGCAAAAAGCAAAATCCCTAAAAATTAGGAAGTGTCAGAATTGACTCAAAGCAATGGTGTTCTTCGTCCTCCGGACCTTCTAAGCACTTTGACGACGTCTAGGCACTGTTTTGGGCTCTACTTGACTCGGATGACCACCTGAAAACTCTAACTCCTCATTGTAAAAGAAAAATGGTGATTGGCAGTTGCGACACCAAGGCAAAACCCCAAAAAGAAAAAAACAAGGGCGTCCCCATTTGCAATGGGGCGATGTGTGAAAAGGTCACAACAGGATCCAAGTCTGATTCAAGCTCATTGAATCTATAACATCAACTTGTAGACTCAGCCAAGTCTGTAAAAATACTGAATCAACTTGATTTTTTTTTTAAACCATAAAAATATTTTTTATTTCATATTTCTTTTACTTGTAGAGTTCTTCCACCAACATTGAGTTCAAGTTACAAAATAACTCGCCAAATTCTCACGGAGTCTAAGTCTCAACACTATAGAGACAACCTTCCCTCGACAAGGGGAAATGATGAGAATCGCTCTAATAGTGATCTCTCATCTTGTTAATATTTCCTCATTTTAATTATATAAATGTAAAATTTACACTTGCCCAAAAATGATATGAATCGCTCTCATAGTGATCTCTCATCTTGTTAATATCTCCTCATTTTAATTATATAAATGTAGAATTTACACTTGGCCCAAAAATGATATGAATCACTCTCATAGTGATCTCTCATCTTCTGAATATCTCCTCATTGCAATTATATAAATGGAAGTTAGACTAATTGATGAGATTTTTGAAGGCTTGCTTCAAAGTAATTTGCAAGTGCTCAGCCTTATCCAGACAGCATGCACCCTTGTCTTTGTAAGTAAGTATTTTACCTATACTAATGAACGGAGCACAACATGAGTTTTAATGACATTATCCTTAATTTTCTCTTTGATGTTTTGCACTTTCAAGTGTATTCCTTGATGTAAGATAGCTATTTAATTCTAGCAATAATACAACTTTGGATGCGAGTGGATTGGAAAGGTTTAGTTTACTCGTAATTCAGTTCACAAGGTCAAAACCTATTAGTACAAAATTTCAAATAATATTTAAGGTAATTGGAAAAGCATCGCCTTGTGAGATTCCATAGGGGGGATCTCATATGCCAATTTGGTGTCTAGCATGGCCATGATCTAAAGAACAACCTTTATCTTTTATGTTTCACCAACTCAATCTCAAGTTCATTTTGCCTTTAACCCATATGTGCAATCATTAGTCTCCCTAGGATTTATTACCTAATGTGCTTGAAAGTATATCATTAGATAATAAGAGAACATAGTTTATATAGTATCCATGGGATAGCTCATTCCATAATCAACATTTCCAAGCATAGTCTCAAATAATATGTACATTTGAAAACGAACAAACAATAATGCACAAGACAAAAGAATAATAAAAATATCTATTAATATGGTATGCATCAAAACAATATCATAGAATGTCTCAGCAGCTTTAATGTTTGCAACGACAATACAAGACGAACCCCTCTCTTTGTCATTTGAAGAAATTTATTTCTACCTATCATGTACATCATAGGATCTAAGACCCAAGCTGTCACATCCATCATAAGACCCAAGAGATTGTCTCTCTTTATGATTTAAGATAAATTTATGTCCATCATAAGGCCCAAGAGAGATCGTTGTACACACATAGACTCAAGACAATTTTGTGCTATCTTCTTTCATTATCTAAACAAGAGGTGTTTGCTTTACCACCTTCAGGAAGGAGTTATAATCAGACATTGAGCCCTACAATAACCTTTTGAGACCTCTAAATCGATCAAATACTATTTTAACTTATTTCAGCAATTGATTATGTTAAGTGCATGTCAAGTAGAGAAATCACTAGCACAATGGGTTTGTGGAATGTGGATAATATCTCCCCTCTTGAGGGTTACCAAAATACCTCAGCATCTATTTCTTGCATACAATGTAGTAGGTCAACTACCCTCCCCCAATTGTCTAAAAGACATGGGCAGATGTACATGGGCAATTTGCCTTGAACATCTAGGGGACCATTGACCTTGGATGTTAAGACAGCTACTAATAAAAGTACCTTACCTCCTCATAAGATTGTTCATACCCTATGGTCTAAGCCATTGTTCGAGGACATCATTAGACTCAGCAATGACCCTTTTGTGGTATTCAACAAGGACACTATCCTAAGTTACCAGTCCTAGTACTAGTTTGGGTTTCGGTTTCGGTTTAGGAGTTTGGTCCATGGGTTTGGTCAAAAAAAAAAATTGGGGTTGGGTTTGTTTTGGATTCATCCATACAAAAACAAATAAAAATCAAAAATATATACATAATTGCAACAATAATTAAGTTCAAAATACCCACACATAGCATCATATATTGTGTAATAAACAAAAAATCATAAAAATAAAAAATATTACAATGTCAATTAGTCAAATTCAAATGTTATGATATATATTATGAATTTATATATTAAAATTAAAAAATAATAATGTCAAGCGTCAACAATCAGCCATCATTGATCAAGCATCATCATATGGGTCTTCAAAAATATCATCACCGTCCGTATTAGATGATGTAGGTGTTGGTAAACTAGATGAACCACAAACACTAGCACTAGCACTCTCATGCTCACTAGTTGGCTCATTTTCAACATCAAGCACAGCAAGGTGGGAAGCGAAAGCATCCAAGTCAATATGCTCTAGCTCAATATCCCACTTCCTCGTGCCCCCTTCCTTGTAGCCACTTTCTTTCTGTAAAAGAAGAACCAAGTTTGAATGCACATACACCAAGTCCTTTGCCTTTTTAGAGTGTAGTCGATTGCGCTTCATTGAGTGGATGGAATATGTGCTCCAACTCCTCTCAAATGCAAATGAACTAGCAACCTATTAAGATAAAATTAGAAAGTTCAGAGTTACAAATTTAAAAAATTTAAATTATAAAATATAAAAGAAACTTTAAAGATAAAAGAGTCTTTTTATAGAATTTACATGCACTAAATTTTGATCGCAAGAAGTTGTAGGTGTGTGAATAATTGGACATGGAAGTACCACCAACTATGAGCATCGATCTTATACTTGTCATGAAAAGCATCAATACTAAAGTCATTAGAGCATACAAAATCCATGAACTCAATCCTCACTGCATTCCACAAGTCAAGATCAATGAAGAGTCTACGAAGTGCTACCTTCTACCCTTAACTGACTTCAACATCTCTATATGGAGCAATTCTTGTTGACACAAAAAGGAGCCCAGCGCCATAATAGTGATCATTTTGTTCCATCTCTCTTCAATAATTATGTGTAGTTGTTTGAAGAAAGTTTCTTCGGGATCTTGCTCTTTTGTATTTATGATAGCTTTCATTTTCTCAATCATTGAGTCGATGTCATCATATATCTCTCCCAAACAAAGCCTATCCATGTTGATATAATGGATCATACTCAATATGGGCTCAATGAAACAAAGAAGATATTCAACACAATCCCACCAAATGTCATCTAGGATGATCCACTTAATATTTGTTTCCCTTGTAGTGCTAGATTGCCTCCATATGGACCAATTTGGATTGATGACCATTTTAGAAAGTGCCTCACAGATATTCACAAGTCGTCTCGACAATTGGGTTCAAGAAAAAATGTGACTCAACAACCTATTTGAAAATCAAAATTTTGAAAAATTAAAATAAAATTAAAATTAAAAAGTCTACTAAAGTGAGTGAAACATATTTCTTAAAATCTAAGTTGTTGGTTCCAGTACGGGACCGGGGACGAGTGCGAGATACAAGTACTCCGATACGGCAATTTTTTTTCCCTTAGGTACGGCTGAATATATATATATATATATGCAAAAAATTAAAAATATACAGAACTGTAAATACATTTGATAGTATGAATTGTGATACTTCATCAATCATCATTAAATCTAAAATCATTGATCAATGCTAGTGATAAACTATAAAGATAAATGCCAATTGATAGTTCAAAATTCCAATACATATGTCATACTCATATATCATATCTGTCTCTAGTCATGATTCAAATGAAGATCATTACAATTATTCATCAATCATCAAGAGGATCTAGATCAAATTCATCAATTAGTTAACAGATCAAACTTCTTAGCAACCCAGACTGTTGACAATCTGATTAATCAACAAAAAAACTGAGTTTGTTTGCCCCTTTGCAAGTTGACATTTAGAAATTAGAATATAAAAGTGTTTGGGAGGTCCAAGGAGCGCCTGGGCACCCTCGGGTTCCCTGTGGACGGACCCACAAGGAACCCGAGGGTGCCCAAGCGCTCCCAGACATGCCCCAGCAAGAATCAGAACCCAAACACTCCCAGAGCAGATTCTCTAGGCAAAATAGAAGAACCCGGTAACATAGCTTAAAATAAATCTTATTGCTTCAATTACCTTCAACAACTCCAGTTTCGAGAATGTTTTCAATATGCCTTATGACATATGGTGGTTGGTGAGAAACATTTATATCTCTTTAGCCTCAGCATACACTTATTGGATTCAATCAATTTTGGTGCCAATTTTTTGTAGCATAATGTTGAGGGAGTTGACAGCACAAGCTGTCCAAAAAATGTGTGAATAACACTCCTCAACCAATAACCCAACCGCTCTACAATTTTTGGCAGCGTCTGTTATGACTTGCACAACGTTTTGAAGGCCCACTTACTCAATGGTTGTCATGGAATATTAGCAATAAATGCAGCATCCTTCACCTCCCATTCATAATCCATTACTCTCAAAAACATTGCCCCTTAGGGGACACTACAATACCATTGATCAATGGTCAATTTCTTACATCTACCTATCCATTGAAATTGATGGACAACATTGTTTTGGCCCACGAATCCTTTATGAGCTTCAACAACTCTTCTACAACTTCACCTCTCTTTCCAATAGGATACTACGCGCGTTCTCAAAACTTGGGCCCTTGTACCCTTTTGAAGCCTCATTAATTGTCTTCACCATTTGTTGCCAATATGATGAACAAACAACATTGAAAGCCAATCTATTTGCACAGAGACATCTTGCTAATCTCTCGAGACACATTTTGAAATGTTATTTCCAACAATCCCTTTGATCTATCATGTGTAAAGGCCATGAGTTGTTCTTCAGGTGCGGACAAAAATGGGTAGCTCTCTATAGGTTGAAGATTAGAAGGTGATGGAGAGGGCTTCATTCTTTGGGATCCTTTCTTTAACACAAGATTATTTGATTTGCAGCCTATTGCTTGATCTTCTTTTATTTGCTCATTAATATATCCATGACTTGTGATTCTAGAATGGGTACACAATTTTTACTTGGGAGAACTTTGATACCTAGTCCAGGGATGTGGCACAAATGACCTTTCACTCTACTGTATGATCTTCAATACCTAACGTCACACCCACAACAAATCCAAACATAACCCACCCCACCTGGAAGCTATTGTACCATATCAACATATTTCAAAAGGGGAGAGTTTGGGTTTGTTTTGAAGCAAGGTCAGCCCATTGAGCTAGAACAGGTTGCCATTGTAATACCAATGACAACAAGTTAAATAAACAACACATTCAAAGAATCGAAACAAATGAAAACAAATATATATATATATATATATATATACACACACAACTTAACTCATTTAAAAAATTAAGCATGTGCTTTAGATTCATAGAAGAATTAAAACAAAACAAGAGAGTTCATTTGTAGAAAAATGTAGGAAAAAAAGGCCAAAAACTTTGAAAAAAACCTACCTCTTTTGTAGAAATCTTCTTCTACAATCTCCTTGGCAACAAATGAACTCTTGCAAATGCATAGGAATAGCAAACCAAGCACTTTGGAACATTCATTAATCAATCTTCAACTTCATGCAATGGCAAGCAAGAATGAAAGTTCAGTAAGGATAAATAATATTTTTGTTTTAGATTCACAATATGAGAAATGATTTTATTTTTGTTTTAACATGCATTGGAATCGACATTTTAGGGTTGGGGGCGTTTTTGGCTTTTTAGTCAAAGTTAGAAGTCAAAAAATTATGTAAAAAATTTAAAAATTTACAAATTCGCCACCTGGGCAGCATTAGCTGCCAGATTTGTTGTGGTTCGCCTGGTTTTGTCTCAGATGAACCCACAAGTCTAGGGTGGGACCCTAGACGACCCCTGGTTTGGACTGGATCTGGTCATATATCCAAGCCAAACTAGACTTGTATCCAACCCAAACTAGACCCAAACCAGCAGGCCCTAGAGCTTGATCCAAGAACTTATACAATATCCATTTATAAGCTTGTTGCTATGAAGTAGACTTAAGCCTTGCTCTCAATTGGATCTCTCCTCTTAGCTTGGCTTGTTATACAATGGGCCTTCCTTTCACTTGATCATTTCTTATTGTATGGATTTCATATAGACTATCTTGTCTAGGATTGCTTGTTTGATTCACCCCTTTATGTTTTAGTTCTATTTTCTTTATTTTTTGGTAATTAGAGTTGTCTTTAGCATACCTAATAAACTATTATAAAATGTACTTTGCAGTTTCATTGAACTACTTTGGTTATCTAAGGACATTAATATTATTTTTTGTGTTTTTGTTGGCAAATTCCCCATATAAGAAGTCCTTCATCTTAGATGCATGACTAAGGGGTATCTCTTCTATCAAATTTACTCAATACTTGGACCCAATCTTATCCAGGAGTATGCTAC
>VDFB02290662.1:0-17804 GCA_007258455.2 Sequoia sempervirens
CCAGATTTGTTGTGGTTCGCCTGGTTTCGTCTCAGATGAACCCACAAGTCTAGGGTGGGACCCTAGACGACCCCTGGTTTGGACTGGATCTGGTCATATATCCAAGCCAAACTAGACTTGTATCCAACCCAAACTAGACCCAAACCAGCAGGCCCTAGAGCTTGATCCAAGAACTTATACAATATCCATTTATAAGCTTGTTGCTATGAAGTAGACTTAAGCCTTGCTCTCAATTGGATCTCTCCTCTTAGCTTGGCTTGTTATACAATGGGCCTTCCTTTCACTTGATCATTTCTTATTGTATGGATTTCATATAGACTATCTTGTCTAGGATTGCTTGTTTGATTCACCCCTTTATGTTTTAGTTCTATTTTCTTTATTTTTTGGTAATTAGAGTTGTCTTTAGCATACCTAATAAACTATTATAAAATGTACTTTGCAGTTTCATTGAACTACTTTGGTTATCTAAGGACATTAATATTATTTTTTGTGTTTTTGTTGGCAAATTCCCCATATAAGAAGTCCTTCATCTTAGATGCATGACTAAGGGGTATCTCTTCTATCAAATTTACTCAATACTTGGACCCAATCTTATCCAGGAGTATGCTACACCCAGAATTGGATGTTGTAGTTTACCCAATTTAAACACACAGATTTGTGCATACAAGCAGTTAACATGTCTCCTTGGGATTTGAACACATGTCCCAACTATGAAAGCTCCAAAGACTTAATGAGCTTGTAAAATTCAAGTAGACATTAATTTAATTCCTTTCTTGCTATCTTCCTTTCTTTCTTTCTTTCATTCTTTCTTCTTCTGTATGTTATTTTTAAACTTGTAACCTAGATGTATTTTAGACACCTGCCTTGAGTAGAAGCTGACTTGACAGCATATCTTCTTCTTCACGGTTCCTTAATCCCTGAACAACATAACCAGCAGAACCAAAAATTCAATGGTCAACAACAAAGCACTGAGGATAATAAGAGAATAGCAGTCCTAGATCAAATTCATGCATCGAAAACAGTTCCATATGTGAAGTTTCTCTATTTTAAACCATGAAGATGTACCTTTGAAAGTATGATATTAGATCTCCACATATGTTGTGATGTTCTTGCAGATACATAACACCTACGGTAGAAAGCACAAAGTTAACATCCAATACTAAGCAACACTTAAAATAATGCTCAACTCGTCGTTCACAGATCTCCCAATACAAATTTGTAATAAACGTGAGATTAGCATATGACCATTGTCTCACCATCTCATTTACCCATATGACATCCAAAGTGACTATCTTATGACGATAACTTGATAAAGAAGCTAAAACTCCCATCATGCCAAGGTAGAAATAATACTCAACCTATGCTCTCCACGCTTTGAAGCATTAGATGATAGTGCTCCTGTAAAGCCAATGCCTGATACTGGAGTTCCTGCTCTACAAAGTTTCAAGGAATAACATGTCTTAATGTTACTCATGATTGTAAGCAATGATTTGCACCAAAAAGAACATACAGACCTGGCCAACTCAAGACTGACTACCATCCAGGGAGACTGTTTTATCTGCTATATGAATTATATGCTTGACTTGTAAAGTATAAGAGCAAAATAAACCTTGAAAAGAATCAAAATATAAAAAGAATCCTACAGGCTTCCTTTTATTTGCATTGAGACTGGGTCAATTTATCTGCGGACTATTAGTTACACATAAAAATCCAGCATACCTGTCATAGCAAGTTTTAATGCACGGTTATATGCTAATAAAGCCATGATGTCTGAAGTTTCCTGGGCTGCAAAACTTGCTGGCACCTGCTAAGAGAAATTTTTAACAAAAATATCAGTTCCAATCAAAGCAATCATAAGATAAAAATTAACCCAGCAAAGACAAAACAAGCATCAACAACTTCAGAAAGGCTAAAACAAAAATGCATCTGAAAAAAATATTTTGTTGACTTCAAAAAGGCCTTTGACATGGTCCCCAAGGATAAGCTATGGTGAAGAATGGAAGAATTTGAGATTCCTAGGCACTTAAGAGCAGTTGTCCATGGGCTTTATGAGGAGGTTAAAGTCAAAATCAGAACTTAAGCAAGTATTTCAAAAAGTTTTAGAAGTGACATTGGGGTCAAGCAAGGGTGCCCCCTATCCCCTACACTCTTCGGTTTATATATTGACAAACTCAAAGAATGGTTAAATTTGCAAGCTGGAGCTAGTGCCCATTTGGGAGAGTTTATGATTAGGCCTTTTATATATGCCGATGACCTTATTTTGATTGCTAAGTCGGCTCACAAGTTGCAAGAGCGCTTATATGCCCTTGAACATTTTTGTAGAGCGGTAGGGATTCAAGTCAATACTAGTAAGACCAAAATCATGATATTCTCTAACAGTAAAAAACACAGCCAGCATAAGTTCTACTTCGAAAGCAGCACTCTTGAAGTAGTAACTAAGTATAAATACCTTGGGATTGACTTTAACAACAAGCTTAGTTCGGAGGGCTGCAGAAAGAAAAGAACTTTGGGAGGTTGGAAAGCTCTACATGCTCATCAGAATAAGTGTAGAGAGGCAGAGTTATGGGATTGAAAAACTACTCTGATTCTTTTGGGGTTTTTAGTTCGTCCGGTGGTGCTCTATGGGTGTGAACTGTGGACTACCAGCAGTTCAGATTCAAAGTGGAAAGAAATTAAGAAAATTCAAAAGTGCTTGATCACAAGTAAGTTCAAAATAAAAGGTTTGGTTCCTTGTGAGATTAAGCTAAGTGATACAGGGGCTGCTCCTACTGAAGCAATTGCTATGGTGCATCTCATAAGGTATTTAAAAAGAATTGAACAAATGGAAGTAGGTAGATGGCCTAAGGTTGTTTCCAATGACACTATGAGCGAAGGAAAGAAGACTTGGATGAAGCAAAATAGTAAATGGATGAGCAAATGAATATTTACTTGAATGGATGCCCCGCAAATAGCAAAGAGATAAAGGCTTTTGTTATGGATAAGTTCCACAAGAGAATATGGGGTAAAGTGCTAGGGAGAAAGAAGAAATATTATCTTGAAGAGTTCAACCCCACGTAGGATCATCAGCAAAAAGCGTACATAGCAGCTAGTGTTCCATGGAGAGCCAAGATTCTGATTGCTCAACTAAGAACTCACTCATATAAACTCCGATGTGAAACAAGGTGGTGAAAAAGACCTAAAGAAGCATGGGAGGAAAGGGTGTGTATTTTTTGCAATACCGGGGCAATGGAATCTAAAAAACACTTTATTTTGAAGTGTGATGCCTTCAAAGACATCAGGGACAAATATGCCAAAATAATTTCAGTTGTTGGGGATTGCTAAGAAGTTGGTGGTGCTCATCACCTCCTTGGATAGGAAAAGGATTGATATGCAAAAAACAAAAATGGCAACATTGATTGTTCCATAGGATATTTTTAGCCTCATGAACATCAAAAGTTATTCATTCACTCATATAATACATTCACAGTAGTATGACAATTATTCCAGAAACCTATCTACATTAAACATCCAAAAAATGTAAGAAAGGAATGAAAACAGTAAGACAATAGCAAAGCACTGGAGTATAGGTATAGAACAAGATAAATAAACATCCTCTTGAAAAAATTCAGCTAAGCGAACACATATAGACTGATAAGCATGCGTTACAACACTGTAGAGAAATTAAAAAATTGATGTTGAATACTATAAGGCTCTTTTTTTTCAAAAAGGTGGTTAAATTTTACCATCAATGTAAAGGTAAGTCCATGATCACTGTTTCCTGTAATTCTTGCTAGCTGCTATTGTCTTCTGTTACATGTCATACTGAAACAAAAGAGTTCCTGTGCATTCACTAATTGGTGTTATTTGATAGTGGCAAATACTTTGAAAAGGCACACCTCTCAATGGGAAACCCTATTTTAAGTGGCATGGATGTTGCAAAAGCGTGACCAAGAGGCTTTTGCTAGCGTTATGTGGCAAGAAGTGATCAAGAGCATTTCATCCACAATTTTTCCAAAGACTAGTGGCAACAACAAAGGAGCACGCCTTTCTAAGAAGTAAAAATTTGGAAGTGGTTAAGATCATACAGGAGTGCACTTTCACTGCTTAATGACAATTTTAAGTGGCAAAAACTCCATTAGAGTGTGACTACAAGTGGGATGTCAGATATTACGTGGCAACAACCCTATTAGAGTGTGCCTAAAAGTGGTATGTTACATGTTAAGTGGCAAACAAAGAGTAGAAAAGGACCTCATGTGAAAATGACAGTGTTCAAGTGGTCTTTAAATTGTAGGATGCACCCAAGGAATCGTAATCAAAAGTTAGAGGCATATCATAAACTAACCACTACCTCCTACATATACCATACTTATGCCATGGAGACTGTAGCTACCTATATGAAACTATACAAATGATCATATCCTTAATTAAAGGTTATGCTAATCCAAAGTTGGCTAGACATCCCTATGTGCGCTACAAGTTAAGGGTGCAGCACGCCCCTCCCCTTAAATCGATGTTGATGATCCCTAAATGCTTCTGCAAGAAAACTTCATCTTCCCAATCACATCTTCACTAGCCATATTCTTCCACTCAATTAGATACTCTTTAATCATCTATAATGTTCCTCCTTAGCTCTTGGTTAAAGGGAAAAGGTAAAAATAATAAATTAATGCTTAATTTCTTGTTGGAACTTATAAAGCATTAATTTATTATTATATAGGAGATATAAGGAGACTTCAAATAAAATTTAAAATGAATCTTTTGTCTTATCTGTGCTCGGGAAATATATGACGGGTATTGGAGTTTTTCTTTAATGAAGTAATTTCAAGAAATCAAATGTAACTGCCATCAATTACATAGGAGTCGAGGAATAAGCCAATGGGGGAAAGAATGGAGAATATGCAGATTTTGGTTGAGGAAATTTTGGGGGCATTTTTTGAAACTGGAACAAGACTCTATTATGGACTCTACAAGGACCGGCAGCTTCTGTAGAGGATGTCATCTACGTTGCTGAAAGATGCATCCTGGACGGCTATTGAAACAGGTTGAAAACTTTGGACGGTGAGATTTTGATAGATGTTTATCACTGTGGAGGTGGATTTCATGAGTATTCATCTTGGAATTGTAATCGAGCAGTTCTTTGTGTTGGTATTTACGGTGACATCTAGTCATATTACTAGACTGAGAATCACGATTTAGTGTTAGGCGACTGTACTCCTTGAAAAAAATAACGGTGATAAATGAGTATCGAGCTCTAAAGGGGAGTTTTCAGTATGCAAACTCCTTATCTCTCAAGACACGGGAAATTGTGGTCTTATCGGAGTTGTGTTTTTTGCATTTGCTCAATGGCAGGTAGCTTTGAACGGGATTTGTAAATAATTTCTCAGCTGGGATCGATTCAAAACTGGAGATTATCGGGTGCTTTTAAGATACTTCAGAATCATTTCCAGGAGACATGATGATCAAAATTTACGAGCAAATACATTGATGGGACTCTAAAATTATATATTTTTGTCTTGTTTTATTGACGAGTGTGTGTATCTTGAGCAACGTTTCTTCCTTTTCAAAGCCGTGAAACACACGCTTCAACTAGCTGTTAGATTGGTGCTTGTCGAGTTGGAGAGTCTAAGGTGGTTGAGCTCTTCTGGGTGAGAATAAACAAAAAGAGACAAATCTCGGGTTTTAATGCCAGTGTATGTGATTTTTTTAGTCTATCAAACTAAACTTGAATGGAAGTGATTGTGGCTTAAGGCGTCTTCAAATTTATCCTTTCTTGTGACATTCAATTTGCTTCTCAGCAAAATCCAGGTCAGAGCAAACTCTGTTCTTAATACTCTGTAATTTTGTTCAATCGAATAATTGTATGAATGTGTCAATTTTTTTGAAAATCAGGTAGCAATCTCTATATAGAGTTTTGTTCATTGATATGCTTGTACAAGAATATCTTTCAAAACAAAAAAAACATTGAACCTTTAAAATCGTCTACAAAAAAGAACTCAGAACTGCATACATCAAGATAAGAAATTTCAAAAAAAATTGGTACACAGATTTGGGGTAGATCATTTCATCATCCTTGTACTCAACCTCTTAATGTGTGTTTGAAGCATTGTTGAAAAAATCACAAAGTACTTGCAAAACTCGCGAATAATCATGAGCCAAAATCCCTGGCGAGTTACTTGCCTTAAAACTCGCAAGTAATTTTTTGAAAAACTTGCCACGATTTTTGATAAAAACTTGTGATTTTTCAAGAGAAACCTGCCTAATGATATAACTTTGTTTTTTTCATCTAAAGATAGAAAACTTATATGATTTTTAAAGCATTTTTATGAACAAAAAAGTGCGAAATACATAATTTTGCTCTTAAGTGATAATATGTCAAAATGGTGTGCACCATGAAGGTTTGTGTGGTTTCAAAGGCCTTAATTTGTGCTTGGGGATGTTGCCTCTAGACTCTGCGAGGGATGCTGCCCCTCAACCCTGTTGGGGGCGTTACCCCTAGACCCCCATAAGGGGCACGACCCCTCAACCATGTTGGTGGATTTTCCCCCAAACCCCCATGAGGAGCACTACCCCTCAACCCTATCGAGGGCGTTGCCCCCCAACCCCCATGAGGGGCACTACCCCTCAACCCCATTGGAGTCTATGATGTGTATTAAACTCTAATTTTGATTTATATATGATGGAAATCAAAAATATGTTCTACAAATTTAGTAATATGTGTTTTTTAAGAATATTTCTAAAAACTTATATATTTTACAATGTTCGATAAAATTGCCAAGTTTTTCCGTGTCCCAAGTTTTTAAAATTTTTGGGCCTGTCGAGTTATTGTCAAGTCCGAGTTTTACAACTATGGTTAGAAGGATTCCATCATGTTCCAAAATAATTTTTCCCTCCTCATCAAGCCTTATTAACTCTATTTAGGTTGAAATTATTTGTCCAATGACCACCTTGAAGCAAAAAACATAAAATATTAGATGTATTTTTGTTGACTTAGGTAATTCCAATTTGTATGATACACTACCAATCTTTTGTAAAACTTGATTAGGGCCATAACACTTGGATGAAAGCTTGTTATCCTTCTTCTAATGTTTCAATGACACCTACTTATATAGCTGTAATCATACAAATATGTAATCTCCTACTTTAAAATTTCTTTCACTGTGATGCTAATTTGCTCGATGCTTCCTTTGTTTATGTGCCATCGTTGAGTTCTCCTTGAGACAAGAGTGTACTTCCTAGTGTTAGACATGTTTTTCCATTGCTCCAATCTTTGACTATTGCACTTTTAATGCAAATAAATGTGCCACAACCCTATTTGGACCCTTTTAAGCATCTTGTGCTTTTGATGAGAACCTACCACTTGTGGAGACTTTCCATGCAACCCTCTTAGTTCAAATGATCACCCTTCTAAATGAAAATGCATTAATGGCTCCTAGAAGTTCATCTCGATCGTTCTTAAGGTAGTGAGCCATTGGAGTCCCAAGACAATCAATGCTACTCTAGCCATAGGGATAGCAAACATAAAGCAATTTAGCATGTAGTCTCCTATGGTGATTTTAATGCTATGGCATTTACCTATACAATTAATTGTACCACCATATGCAATCATGACTTGAAATTTTGGAGTTGAGTAAATGAGATAGTTCAACTACATCACCAACTTATTGTTGATGAAGTTGTGAGTACTTCTAAATCAATCAATGATGTCATCTTCTATTGTTTTAGGAAATGAGGGTTTATGGGGAGCTAATACCTAAAAATACATTGCAAGAGATGGTTGGGGATCTTTTGACTTCTCAACAACCACAAATGCCTCTTATTCATCCTCTTTATTCTTCATTGGCACCCTCAATGTAGGACAACTTATTTTTAGCACATTTATATCCTCAACTATATTTGCTCTCATGGTTAAAACATAAACTTTTTGCCCTTTTTTCTTCAATTTGGTGAGGTATCAACCAAGTGGGTGGAGGAAATGACACTACACGAGTACTCCAATCTCTATTACTGGTGAATTCCTCCCTTATGTTGGTCAAAACCACCTACCTTGGCATAATCATTTACAAGATGGAAGTTGGATTTGAATATGCTCCACCCTTAAAGACAAGGTCTAAATTTTTTGAGTTAAGTCCCTCATGGTACCTATTTTCTTTTATTAGGTGATCTAGCTGAAGTAGCCATCTGTAAAGTGCCGCAAAATTTTGCTCTAAAATTTCTGTTTTGACTCTATGGAATTATGTTGAACACTTGATGTGCAAATTGTATATGTTGGCTTTGGTTTCTGTTTGCTTGTTTGATTCGAAAGGAGTTCATTTATATTCTGTCAAGCTGCTGTCAAAGATGCTATAATATCGCTGAGACATCCCTTTCCCGGAGGTGTAGCCATTATTGCACTGTCTTGGTTTTCAAATTTCATTCTTGTCAAATAAGTGATGCGTTACATAGGTTAAGGGCATTCAACAATGATAGCATATATAACTGGACCTTCCTGATTTCACTAGCATTTCATTACCAGCACTACTTTTAGACAATGTGATGACATACAACTGACTGGAATGGCCTTACAGTGATAAACTCTCCATTACAGACTACCATGAACATCAAGTATAGCAGCAACAATAGAAAGATGATACCAGCAAACTGAGATATAATTTTCTGAGTATAATAAATGTGTACTTCAGAACCAGCAATTCATATGCGCAGGTAAACATTTCATTTAACCAATGCAGGGTATTTTCTGTTTATAGTCCCATACTCAATTTCCTTACAAGACTCAACTCAAATAAATGAAAAACTTATAAATGACCCCAGCATACAGCAATATGGACTTCAATTTGTTACAGTCTGAAACTTCTACACTATGTTTCCTGAGCAACTAGATAGCAGGTTAATGGTGGACAGTCATACACAGTTTGACATTGGACATACCAATAAGACCCTCTTACAATAATTTCAGGGTGTTAAGAGACAGCAACATACAGTTCAAAAATATATTCAAACAACATGAAATACCCGTTACTTGCTCCAAGCATGGCGTTCAATCTGGAATGAAGGAAATGGCCTCAGCCTGTCTCAGGAAACCCGACCAGCAACTGGACCAACTTCTAGGAATTTCGAATCTCTGGAATATTGGTGTGCCCTGCCTTATAAACTCCCCAACGCCTTAACTGCAGCCTCCAGCATTAATCTCGACCCTGCTGTATAAGAAGAAAGTCGTTCCTTTCTTTGTGAACACGTTTTTGACTCTCAGCTCGCCCAGACACTCAATACACAACTCCAATAATGTGTTCAGGTGGGATTTAATGGCGCCCAAGTTTCCTTCATGTATAATCGCCTCCAATGGATATAGAGTGAGCTCTAAATCCGACCCAATGAGCAGCGAATTTCTCAGAAGTAAGAAGACGCGGAAATCTGAATGAAAGACGTTTTTGTCCCTTTTGCAAAACCAATGGCTAACCCCAGCTAGAGGTGATGATCCCACACCTGAAACTGGACTGCAAAATCTTCGAACCCTAAGGCAAGAAGCGCAAGCTCTTCCCGTGAAGATGTATATATCCAAAAGGTTGAAAAGTTGAAAAAGTCCGAATGAAGTCTTCATTTCTCCCTTTTGTATTTTTCCCTTCCTCCCTCATAGTGGCGAATTTTCTTTTAATATACTCACAAATAATAAAGTGACTTTGTTTTATAATTCTTTGTTGACAAAAAGGTCACTTTAATAACTCAATTAAATAATTAAATTAAGTTGCCTTTAAATTCATAATAATTTGACAACTTAAACTTAATTATTTAATCGACTAATATTATCCCAAAGTGGGGACATTACAGTCCTCCCTCCTTAGAGATTGCTTGTCCTCAAGCAATCATGAATCTGCATACCATTACCAGGATCCCAAATAAATCTAAAGAATATTCTATCGTCTACTTGATGTACCCACATGATACGACTGAACTTAGCATGCCTATCCAGCTTTGCTAAACTGTTGAGCAATCCATGAACAAGAAAACCAATCTGCACATGTATTCTTGGATCCCAAGGCCAAATCTGAGATCTAATGCTCTCATTACCTTCCCTTGGCAAACCACATGGGGTAGCAGCTTTGCCAAATGCTTTAGTCAGCACAAACGTGTCAAGTAGATACCAAACTCTGTGAACAACTCCCGTTGCTGCTGTCAAAGATGCCTGTCTTGCAGCCTCTCTACAAGCTTCTAGAAAATTAACATTATCAAGAAGGTCCTGCAACACTGTAAGCAATTCACCTTTTTCAGATACCTGCTTAACTGACAAAGGAATTAATCTTTGCATTTCTGCTACCATCTGAGCAAAGTGCCTGATATAAGGCCCTGTATGAACAGCACAGCCTGCAGCTGCAGCTTCAGCAATGTTATGACCTGCTAACCCTGGAAGAAACGATCTTCCTACAACTACTATTGGAGGGATTCTGTATAAGTCCTTCACCTCACCTGAAAACTTCAGTTCATCCTCAGCTTCACATCTCTGTAACTCAGCATAACAATCATCCGGGAAGCTCAAACTAGAATTTCTATAGGCTGCAAATTCTTCTTCTAAAGGAGAACACATCTCATACCATGTCGATGTATGGTTCTCTTCACACCAAACATTCAATCCCCTCTTATCTGTCCTCATAAACATATCTAACTCACCAGTTTGTGAGTTGAACAAGAAATGGCATGCACTCCTTACAATGCAGTCAAGCTGATAAGAACCACCTTCTTCCCGCAAAAGCCGATACTCACATCCATTGGGCTCATATCCATCATGCTTCCCCTGCACTACTCTATCAAATTTCCAATCTGGAAGCCTGTTATCCCATAAGAACGTGTTTGCAAACTTGCTGCAAACAATGGAGTCAGCATCATTAGAACTGAAAAACTGATTTTTAGCCACCTCATGTGAGCGTTTCCTGTCACCCCCCAATGACATTTTGCCCACGTTCACTTCCCAGATTCGAAAGTGACTATACTTAGAACTCACCATCATACCAATTGCTCCCCTCTTCACTGAAAAAACTATCGAAGGAAATGGATTTATACTTGCAGCTTCATGCAAAGCAACGAATTCCTGAAATAAGTGATGCTTCCCACCAGGGTTACTTGCATAGAGCATATCAACCACTTTATGGTTATCAAAACCAATCAGCATACCATTGTTTGGACTTGGGAACCCCCCTTTATCTTTGCCTGGTTTGAGAACCTCTTCGTACCCAATTTCTTCCAACATGAGAAATTCATCAATTATTGCTGCTCTGTGACTGAAACTATTCTGAAATCTTCCTTTAGAAATTGTTGGAGCAGCCACATTATCGCTACTGTCATTCTCACATAGGGCATTGATTCCCTCAACAATTTGCATGATCTCATTGGTCTTAGCATCAACTCCATCTGTCTTATTAGTAACAGCAATAGGAGTCTGACTTTCTGTTTTGTAAATTAAGTTGTGAGCCATACTGAGTTGCAAGCATAGGTCATCAATTTCCCTTTCCTGGTCTTCAGCAAACTTGATGGCAAGATCCCTATCCTTGAGCACTTGCAAATAATCTGATTTCATTTGTTCCAAAGCCTCCTTAATTTTGCAGAGCTGAGAACTTGTGACTCCATTAACAACTCCCTTTTTCCTTTCCTTGATGTGGGTTTTCCAGATGAGGTTATCAATGTAATTATGAATGCTGCCTTCTCTTGTCGATGCCCGCAAAACTTCATCTTCTGAAACCACAAAACGTTCCCTCAAATCTTGCACATTAAAAGGTCCCTGACCAAGCTCATCCATGTGGCTTGGGCTACCATACATTACATTCTCTAATTGGCTCCCAGGTGCAGAAATAACTCCATTATCAAAATAATTCCATGATGAGGCTGTGTTGTGATCAAACAAGGGTGATGAATTGTTGCTACGTTGCATGATAAGATTAGGCTCGGTCCCATGCCTACCTATTGTGTCTTTAAGGCTGTCCCAAAACTTATGTGCATCCTTAAAGTTATCAGGCTCACCAAGCCTTTGCTTATGGACAACTTCTTTGTTATCCGATGAAGTAGCTGGTGGACCTTGGAGGGTTTGACTCACATCAAAGTCTTCTTCTGAGATGTCACCCTTGCACTCTTGCTGATTCAGAAGTAGAGCAATGTTAGATTCCACCATAGTATCACCATCATCATTTGGGTCAAACCTGTCATGCGGAGAAAGTGGGGCAGCAGTAGTATGACTCATGGAATCATCAAAATTGGTCCAGACCTTTCCGGAAATGTCAAGCATAATCTCCACATTACCCACAATTAGGCTCGTGCAGCTATTACCTGAAGCATCAGCTGATTCATTATGTGGGAATCTACCCTCCTCTTTCTCGGACTCAATTTCTTGGGCTAACTTTTCTTCAACATAAACTTCAATGGTAGATGCACTCAGCCAATCAACTGCATACTTAGAGTCAACTTCCTTATTCAATTGATTTTGTTGAAGAAAACTTGTATTAAACTTGAATGTTTCTTCTTGGAACGATGGCAAGAGAGACCTGGAAGTAGTGGGGATGTCCTCCAATAACTCTCCACCCATGCAATGATGATTAGGCTTCCTTTTACCTGTGTTGGTATACTCCACATTCACGCATTCTTCCTTTGGCAGAAATAAGGATCTAATGTGTGACTCTCTTTGTCTTCTTGCATTATCTATCAGATGGCATCCTTCCTTGACTTCTTGTAAGTGTTGTCGTGCTTGGGCAGCAAGCATCTTGGCCTTATTAGCTCTTGTAGACCACCCCACACACAACCATTGTGTCCTTTTAAGAAGATTATAACTGTGTTTATGCCTTTTTGCTGTTTCTTCCTTGTCTTTCCTTGTACCTTCTTCACGGATAGGTTGCCCCTCCATGAGTGTTGGTCTAAGAGGTGTGCCTAGCTGAAAGTTATGTGTTCTGGCTACTATAGCTGTCACAAAATTGATCCCTACTCTCACATCCTCAGCTGAAACGAATTTTTCTCCCATCCAACTCCATGGTGTTGGATCCATAACAAACCAAACATTATCAAACTGTAGGATTTTTTTGTTAGGCCATCTCTTGGTCACCGCAATCCACTCTCTAAGGCATGAAGCCTCATATAACCTTGAAAAATGTTCCTCCATGGTGTATAATGTACGTTCAACCCAACCGGAACCTCTTACGTCTCCCTCTACAAGTGTAGGTATAACCCTAGTGGCTGATCCACCAAGTGTGTGCCAAATACCACCGCTGATTGGAGCCTTCGATGGGCTCTCTAAAAGAGGGAATTTATGAGCCTCACGATGCAAGCTAGATACCCAAACATGATTTTGTATCTCTGGCTCTTCTTTTTTCCTAATGGTCACTTTGCAATCTTCAAGCATTGTCGGAGCAGCACCGGAATCAACCAAAGGAACATCCATAGAATCCACACCATCATACGGTTGGTCAAAGTCAAGTTCTAAACCAACCTGCTCTATGACAAAATGATTCGTTTGCCCCTTAATGGATGCCTCATGTGCCCAATCAGCATGTTTCTCAAACTTCTCATGAAGATCCTTGTAGACACCTCCTGTGATTTCCTTTACCATCTCTGTCTTGTATTGTTGCCTGGACTGTCCCGAAAGTGAATCTTCGTAACGCTGCAAATTATCAAACATTCTTTGTTGAGTTTGTACAAGATTTTTTAATAGTTTCTCCACAACAGTCTCTTCTTTTGCTGGCGTAGCAGGGAGGAATGTAGGCAACACTCTTCCATTCTGAACTCTAGCCATGAAACTAACTCACTGTCCGACTGAAAAGAAATCCAAACTGTAGTGTACCCAACTAATTACCCAACAAGCTGGCAGGAACCTGGCTCTGATACCACTGTAAAGTGCCGTGCAAAATTTTGCTCTAAAATTTCTGTTTTGACTCTATGGAATTATGTTGAACACTTGATGTGCAAATTGTATATGTTGGCTTTGGTTTCTGTTTGCTTGTTTGATTCGAAAGGAGTTCATTTATATTCTGTCAAGCTGCTGTCAAAGATGCTATAATATCGCTGAGACATCCCTTTCCCGGAGGTGTAGCCATTATTGCACTGTCTTGGTTTTCAAATTTCATTCTTGTCAAATAAGTGATGCGTTACATAGGTTAAGGGCATTCAACAATGATAGCATATATAACTGGACCTTCCTGATTTCACTAGCATTTCATTACCAGCACTACTTTTAGACAATGTGATGACATACAACTGACTGGAATGGCCTTACAGTGATAAACTCTCCATTACAGACTACCATGAACATCAAGTATAGCAGCAACAATAGAAAGATGATACCAGCAAACTGAGATATAATTTTCTGAGTATAATAAATGTGTACTTCAGAACCAGCAATTCATATGCGCAGGTAAACATTTCATTTAACCAATGCAGGGTATTTTCTGTTTATAGTCCCATACTCAATTTCCTTACAAGACTCAACTCAAATAAATGAAAAACTTATAAATGACCCCAGCATACAGCAATATGGACTTCAATTTGTTACAGTCTGAAACTTCTACACTATGTTTCCTGAGCAACTAGATAGCAGGTTAATGGTGGACAGTCATACACAGTTTGACATTGGACATACCAATAAGACCCTCTTACAATAATTTCAGGGTGTTAAGAGACAGCAACATACAGTTCAAAAATATATTCAAACAACATGAAATACCCGTTACTTGCTCCAAGCATGGCGTTCAATCTGGAATGAAGGAAATGGCCTCAGCCTGTCTCAGGAAACCCGACCAGCAACTGGACCAACTTCTAGGAATTTCGAATCTCTGGAATATTGGTGTGCCCTGCCTTATAAACTCCCCAACGCCTTAACTGCAGCCTCCAGCATTAATCTCGACCCTGCTGTATAAGAAGAAAGTCGTTCCTTTCTTTGTGAACACGTTTTTGACTCTCAGCTCGCCCAGACACTCAATACACAACTCCAATAATGTGTTCAGGTGGGATTTAATGGCGCCCAAGTTTCCTTCATGTATAATCGCCTCCAATGGATATAGAGTGAGCTCTAAATCCGACCCAATGAGCAGCGAATTTCTCAGAAGTAAGAAGACGCGGAAATCTGAATGAAAGACGTTTTTGTCCCTTTTGCAAAACCAATGGCTAACCCCAGCTAGAGGTGATGATCCCACACCTGAAACTGGACTGCAAAATCTTCGAACCCTAAGGCAAGAAGCGCAAGCTCTTCCCGTGAAGATGTATATATCCAAAAGGTTGAAAAGTTGAAAAAGTCCAATGAAGTCTTCATTTCTCCCTTTTGTATTTTTCCCTTCCTCCCTCATAGTGGCGAATTTTCTTTTAATATACTCACAAATAATAAAGTGACTTTGTTTTATAATTCTTTGTTGACAAAAGGTCACTTTAATAACTCAATTAAATAATTAAATTAAGTTGCCTTTTAAATTCATAATAATTTGACAACTTAAACTTAATTATTTAATTGACTAATATTATCCCAAAGTAGGACATTACACCATCCATAAAACTATTGCTATAATGAACCGTGAGTTCCTCTTGGAAAACACACCATGTGACAATATATGTCACTTCTTTTTCTTCTCATCACATAGCTAATGATACCAAATGAATTAATTTGGTTCCAAATATAATGATGCCATTGCAACCTTATGTTGGCATGGAACATGATGAAGATCAAAGAACTACTCCATTTGGCAAAGCTAGTTAGTTGGTGTAATGTCCCCTAATAGGGAATGCTCTAAATTTGCCCTAAATCCTTAACTTTTAAATAAACAAATGAGTTGGGGAATACCTTTCACCTGATTGAAGCCCTGCACACAAATTAGAAACCATTTACCGCAATCACACTAACTAGCAGATTACAACCATTTACCACAATAGTACTAATTAGCTGATTATCATAATTAAATATTAGTAAACTCAAGTCCAGATTACTAATCCAATCACAAAGCATCTAATATCCTTGGAAGGTTCGATTCACCATGATGGAGGAGTGAGGTTACAATGGGTAACCTGGTGACCCAACTCTCCTAAGCCCAAAGGCAATAATCTTTGAGACAAAGGCAAGTACACCTTTGGCCTCCTTGAGACTACTTGGTCCCCCATTATAGAACACAATGGTTCTCCCTTATAGGACACTAAGTCCTCCATTATAGGACACTCGGTCCTCCATCATAGAACACATAAGTTCTCCATTATAGGACACTGGGTCCTCCATTATAGAACACATAGGTTCTCCATTATAGAACACTTGGTCCTCCATTATAGAACACATAGGTTCTCCATTATATAACACTTGGTCCTCCAGTATAGAACACTAGGTCCTCCATTATAGGACACTGGGTCCTCCATTATAGAACCATAGATTTTCCATTATAGGAAACTGGGCCCTCCATTATAGAACCATAGATTCTCCATTATAGGAGGTGGCATACCTAGGGAGCACCCCATCATTGTTCCCTTTGTAGTCCCCCTTCTTCTATCATGGTGCAAATGCACACATGGTGATTTAATCAAATTCAGACTTAAAAATAATCATATCAGCAGACATAATGAATTATGAGAGTGCCATCATACAAAATAGTAATATACATGAATTACTGATACTAGTTGCTAAATAAACCACACCATAGATATTCTATTTCATACATGGGTTAATAACCTTATTTACTAAGTAAATCACATCATACATATTCTACCATATTAACTCACAATTCTGCAGACATAAAAGAATAAAGGCACCGTGTTCTTATCTGCCTATCAATCCCTTCTTATCTCCCCTTCCAATCGCTGCACTATTCAGATTTTCAATTCCTCTTTCTTGAATACAGAGATATTTCTATATTTGCTGTTTTGTTTTAGATTCCTTCTTCTTCGTTCGATCTCTTTCCCAGCCCTGTTGTTTTTATATCCTTTATACTGATCGGAGGATCATGTCTTTTAAGGAGGAGACATCACCCTTGAAGAGACATGTCTTCATAACCCTTAATTAATCATATGCGATCTGCTGCCTTCGATTAGTAATCGCTGCTCTTTCCTTAATCAATCGATATTGAATGCATTTCCATGATCGATGTTTAAGGTGCTTTAATTAGTTCTTATTGGCTTGTCAGATCTGGGCCCCACCTTATGTGAATCGTTGTATGTTAAGGAGAGTCCAACCGCTTCCTTAATTAATAGTCTTTATAACTGCTATAGTTATTAACTAATTTTATTCTGTATTTTATATGTATATTATACTATATTCATCTAATATAGTGCATGTTTATTTTTATATCAGTCTTATATATATATTTAACATAGGATGATAATAATAATAATATGTTGATGATTATAATTATAATATTATTCCTGACAATAATTATAATTATAATAATATTAACTTTTATGTTTCGTGTGCTGTGTGTACACGTGTGCGTGTGTTTCATTTGGTTTATTTGTATTCAATGTTTGTTTGCCTATATTCTTATCATTGTAACTGCACTGGACATGACAGCTGAACTTGGCACCAAAATTTTACTACATCCATCTTTGGTGTGAAGTGCCTAGAGCTGGCCATACAATTATTTGGGTTATGATCCTACTTTAGACTGAATTCAAGCCAAGAAACTTCATATCATTTAGACAAATATGGATCTCAAGTTTTATAATGTGAATCCACACACTAGGAATCTATAGGACTCTTGAGAGAAGCTAATTTTTTGAGTATTGCATCAATATTTTCTTTCGTCCCTGTCATCTCTACTACCATTATCAACAAGATTTCATCCTTACTCTTGGTAATTGCAACTCCAACATCTATGGACCATCTCTTCTGATATTGA
>VDFB02290663.1:0-29652 GCA_007258455.2 Sequoia sempervirens
ACCATCTCACAATCGTGCACTCCATTTGGAAGCCATTGTAAACAAGAGCAAAATCAAAAGGGTCCTAGTGGATGGGGGTGCAGGTTTGAACATTTGCTCTCTCAGCCTAATCAAACAGTTGAAAATATCAGAGGATACCATTGACAAAGGTAAAGGCATAACAATAAGAGCATATGATGACCAATAAAGAGTGTCTCAGGGCACGATTAAACTCCCTATTCAAGTAGGGCCAACACTCATGGAAACCACCTATCAGATCCTGGACCTCGACTTGCCATACAACATCGTCCTGGGATGCCTATGGATCCATGCAATGAAAGTCGTAGCATCAACCTTCCACCAATGTGTGAAATTTACACATAATGGACAAGAGGTTATGATTCATGGAGATCCCGAACTATTTTCATATTGCAAAAATCTTGAGGCCAAATATTACAAAATCCCCCAAGTGCCAAAGAATGATGAGGGCCCATCCACATCATACATTGATCCCGCCACCCTCGCATCCACTTCTGTGATAGAGACACCTGCCATTCCTGCCATTCCCACCATCTCTAACATCAAGCTCATCATCCAGGAGGACGGTTGTGGAAGTTATAGGCTCCCTAATAATGCTTTTGTGATAGGAGAGTTACCTCAATCTCCTAGATCACAGGGACGTCCACAAGAAAACCAAGCTTCCACATCACGAACTTCTCCTGAAGACTATCATGAATTCACAAGCTGGGGAGACCTTGGTCGGGAGGTTATCGAAGCAAATCCATCTCACATGTTGTACCGAGATGAAAGACTGACACCTGAACTACTAATGGATGAGACAAGCAAGGGCCTACAAATGATGCTTGCAATGGGTTACAACAGAAACCAGAGATTGGGACAAAATGACAACGGCCTCATAATACCTATCATGCTGGAGACATGACCCATAAAAAATCTTGGTCTTGGATGTACCCCTCCGAGAATAACCATACGTGGCTGAGGTCCTCTGGTTAGAGCTACTAATGTCTCTCCTCAGCCAGTGCTAGTAAAAGTACACTCACCAATAGTCATAGGTAGCAACACACATAACTTCATAACTGAGCCCTATATTAGTAGCAATGACGAAGATACCATACCCAATCTCCCTAGGCTATTTGAAGATACCACCATGTGTATGATTAGCACCTTCTCCTTTGAAACTGATCATCCAAATCATGAGATTCGCCTAGTCTACCCCCAACTGATTGACTGTGACCAATGAGGACCACCAGTTCTCGATACATTCAAAAATGATGAGGCACTCTCAGAATTCATGGGATTGAGGGATAACATTCCAAATGGAGACCATAAGGTAGGGTTTATAATGGAGTTAGACACACATGCTTATTACGGGGAAACGATTGATCCTTCAATCGCAAAAGTGAGAAACTAAGAATCATATCCAAGTCCTTGAGTGAAAACCACATTGTGGCACTCTCTGACAAGAAAATAGTAAAAAGAAAGGACCTATCCAATGGTGAAAACCTCTTTGAGGTGCCCGAGGATGAAGGATTCAATCTTCCCCTAAGAGCCATTCATCAAGAGAAGTCAGCAGTCTTGGCCGAAAAGTGCAATCCAGTCAACATAGGAATAGAGGAGGCCCCACATATCACATTCTATGCGGAATCACTATTATCAGAAGAGCAAGAACTCCTAGTAGCATTCCTAAAGTAAAGACAAATAAACTTCGCATGGAGTTATGCTTACATGCCAGGGCTAGATCCAGAAACTGTGGTTCATCATTTAGCAGTGTATCCAGATGCAAAACCAGACAAACAAAAGCTTTGGAAAATGCATCCTCAAATCACTCTATTGGTCAAAATGGAACTCAAAAAGTTGTTAGATGGATTTATCTGACCAATCGATTATCCAGAATGGGTGTCAAATTTGGTACCTATGTCAAAACCTGACGGAACCATCAAAATCTATACGAATTTTAGAGATTTAAACAAGGCATGTCCCAAGGATGATTTCCTGCTTCCCAACATCGACATGATAGTAGACATGATAGCAGGGCACGAGATGCTATCATTAATGGAAAAATTTTCAAGATATAACCAGATCATGATAGCAAAGGAAGATCAACATAAAACAGCCTTCACTTGTCCATGGGGGACCTACTACTGGAACATGATGCCATTTGGTCTAAAGAATGCAAGAGAAACATATCAAAGGGCCATGACACTAATATTCCATGACATGATTCACAAAACAGTTGAAGACTATGTCGACGATATTCTAGCTAAGTCAAGAAAAATACAAGATCATATAGCAACCCTAAGTGCTATCTTTGACATATTAGAAGAATACAAAGTCAAACTAAACCCTAAGAAGTGTGTCTTTGGCGTACAATCAGGTAAACTGCTAGGATACATAGTCTCCATGAGGGGTATCGAGGTAGATCCAAAAAAAGTAAAAGAAATCCTTGAGATGGAAGCACCAAAGACACTAAAACAACTGAGAAGCCTTCAAGGCCAACTTCAATCCATCCGATGATTCATAGCACAACTGGCAAACAAACAGAACCCATACTCTCACCTACTCCACAAGGGGGTAGCGTACAAATGGGATACAAAATGTGAAGAAACATTCAACAAAATCAAGGAATACCTACTGACACCACCAGTGTTAATGCCACCTATCCTGAGAAAGCCATTGATCTTATATGTGTCAGCAACAGTAGCAGCCCTTGGAGCTCTCCTATCCCAGCATGATGAAAACAGAACAGAGAGGGACATCTACTATATCAGCAGGACAATGGTCGGTCATGAGCTAAATTACTCGTTCATCGAGAAAGCTTTCCTCGCAGTAGTGTTTGCATCCCAAAAATTCAGACACTACATGTTGGCACACAAGATAAAGCTCATTGCGAAAATCTATCCCCTCAAGTATCTCCTATCCAAGGCAATGCTCACGAGCAGAATGGAAAAGTGGGTAATGATATTATCAGAGCATGACATTGAGTATGTAGAGAGGAAAGCTATCAAGGGACAAGTCATTGTGGATCAACTAGCAGAAGCACCTATGTATTATGAGAATCCTCTTGTATCTGAATTTCTAGATGAATCCATTTTTAACCTCAACATAGCGGACCACTGGAAGCTATACTTTGATGGTTCATACACACAACATGGATCAGGTGATGGTATCTTCTTCATCACCCCACAAGGGGATTGTATACCAAAATCATACAAATTGGCATTTCCTTGCACCAACAACATAGCAGAATACAGGGCTTTGACTATAGGTCTCAAGATAGTAGTACAATGAAACATCATAGCTCTCAAGGTGTATGGAGACTCTCAATTGATCATAAATCAGGTCAATAATGAATATCAGACTAAGGATGACAAGCTAACTCCATACAATAAATTGGTGGAGACTTTAAAGGAATCCTTCATTGACATAACATTTGAGCAGATTCCAAGAACCAACAACAGAGCTACTGACACGATGGCTACAATCGGGTCTCTAGTAGATATCCCTCACAACGTGCCAAAATATGAATTTTTGATCGAGCAGCTTCTCGTCCCCACATTCAAGGTACCAGAATCAGAATATGTGTGTGAAATTGTTAGTCCTGGTGATCCTTGGTATCATGACATATATACATATCTTCAAATAGGAGTCATACCCACTGACCTACCATCGAGCCTAAAATGAACCTTTATTAAAAAGGCATCCAAATTTGTCATCCTAGGTGATACCTTGTTACGTTGTCTAAATGCTTAAGAGGCATTAACTACTCTAACCGAGGTTCATAATGGTATCTGTGGCTCACACTCGAGTGGGATGACCATCACCAAGAAACTGCTGAGGCTAGGGTATTACTGGCCCACAATGGAAGGAGAAGCGCATGATCATGCTAAGAGGTGTATACAATGTCAACAACATGGGGATCTCATCCATGCTCCAGCTCAAGAGCTCCATCCAATCGTCACACCATGGCCTTTTCGCAGTGGGGACTCGATCTCATTGGAAAAATCTCACCCACCTCATCCAATGGCCATAAATTCATTATAACTGCAACTGAGTACTTCACAAAATGGGTGGAAGCCATACCCATGACATATATCACTGGGAAGCAGATCTCAAAATTTATCCTGAACTATCTCATCTATCATTACGATGTCCCACAAGCCATTATTTCGGATAATGGGACACCATTCAAGAACCAGGAGGTTCGCGACTTATGCAAGAAATTCAAAATCCAGCATCGCTTCTCCACCCCATACTATCCCCAAGGAAATGGCCAAGCAGAAGCCATGAACAAAACCATCCTCAAAATCCTCAAGAAAATAGTCACTGACGCAGGTCGTGACTAGCATCTACAACTTAATCCCACCCTCTAGACTTATCGAACCAACATCCACACACCCACTGGCACCACCCCATTCTCCTTGGTCTACAGATCAGAAGTCATACTCCCAATTGAGATCGAGCTCCCATCCCTCAGAATATCATTGCAAAACCTCATTATTGATGAGGACTACTGGGTGTCAAGATTGAATGAGCTGGAATTACTAGATGAGAGATGCATAGATGCTCTGAACCATTTGTAAGTCTATTAGAATAGACTCAAATGGAGCTATAACAAGAAAATCAGAAGCAGGACTTTCCAAGTCAGAGAACTGGTCTTAAAAGAAAATCAGAAGAATGTCCCAAATCCCAGCAGCAAAGGAAAGTTTGAACCTAATTGGTTAGGACCTTTCATCATCATAGCAAGCTACAAATCAGGGGCATATCAACTATCAACACCCGAAGGGGAACCTCTGCAGGAGCCCATGAATAGCTCCCATCTCAAAAAATTTTATGCCTAATTCTTTCAAGGTATAGAACCAAAATCCAAAAAAAAATAGAAAAGTCCTGAAAAATGGTTACTTCTTTGGAAAACCGCAAATAGGCCTTTGGTAACAACAAAAATCAAAATCAAAAAATCAAAAAATCAAAAAAAGGATCAAAAAAATCATCCTCTAGTGAAAACCACTTTGGTGGCACTTTGGACAAGTACCTTGGTGAAAACCTAGCAAACAGGCACCTTGTGTAAATAAGCACTTCCCATCCACCAGGATCTTTATGGCTTGATCTGCATCATCCATCCATATCACTCCCATCATCCATCACATTGAGGTCTCCATCCATCACTCATCCACTTGTATCCGCACCATAGCTTGGTCTTGTTTTCATATCATGATCCCTCCTAGTACTACTCGGCTCATCCTCAAGGTCAGTTTGTCCTGCCTTTATCATGGTAGTTTATTGCATCACGTTGGGGGCATGTTCTTATTGGATTGAATTCGTGTATGGTCTTAAAATCCTCAAATTCTCAAATCCAAAAACATCAGAAAATCAAAAAAATCCAAAAACATTCAAAATCATCAAAAAGGCCAAAAAACAAGGTTGTCTTGTCGAACTATGTTGTCTTTGAGCTTGAACGTAGGAAAGGTTGATCTTTGATCATCCCTCGAGACATTTAGGTCAGTCCTATAGGAGTCCATCATAATAAACTGACATCTCATCATGTATATCATCATCTGTAAATCAGTCAAGTTGTCAGTCAAACTACGTGGTCTCTGTATGTATAACGTAGGCAAGGCTCATCTATTTACTAGCCCCTGAGGCCCCTAAGGTAGGTCTTTAGGTTAGTCTCTTGGTCAAAATCTCAAAAAATCCCAAAAACATTGGAAAATCAAAAATCAAAACATTTGAAAACCTCAAAAAATACCAAAAACAGCCTCAAAACATTGCAAAACATCAAAAATATTCAAATATTTGAAAAAAATCCATCCACCTCATCTCACTTGCATTCGCAATAACACCACTCATAATAAACTGATCGTCATCCTCAACCTTTGGTAAAACAATTGGAAACAAGTCTAGCAGTTTAAAAGCAAGAACTCAAAAGCGTCAAAGTCTTAAGTCTAAGTCAGTACGTAAATAAATTGGTCACCTCTTCGTATCGGTAACTCATCATCTGAAATTGTCTCATATCAATCATCCCTTATAAATGAAATGACATGCCACCATCCACTAACATGTCCTAGGATGCATCCTTCCTACAATGGGCATTATCTTTTGGTAACAAGTTTCGGTTATCATCTTAGAAAACACATTCCTTTCCCGTTAGCGGTATTGAAGAACATTAGTTTGTTTGTTTACTTGGTCTTTATCTTTTGAATTATCTTATTTGTGCTCATTCCAAGGATTTCTCGATGATATCCCAAAATAGCGGATTTAGAGAAATAGGAATGGGGAAATGGTCATTATCTTTTGTCTGTTGTGCTTGTTGGATGTTCTTGTAATATAACCTTGGCGAATACTTGCTTTGTTAGGCATATATGGAAGAGGTCTAGGGAAATTTGTTGACTATCACAGGGATAGGTTTACCTCTCCGTGTTTTGGTCTGAGGTGTCTAAAACTTCTGAAATACATCCTAGCAAGATTTTTGTATGTCAGGTGTGAACAAGAATACTCCTATCTGATTGTTGAGTCAAATTCCATCACACTAAGTACAACGCCATCCTGGTTTTCTATACATTGATGCATCGTACCATGTGTGTTATCAAACATAAGAAAATTTGGCCCTTTGAAAATCCCAATTCCTCAGCAAGTCATCATCATCATCATCATCATCATCATTTGCATTTGTGTCATCTTGCATCTTGACTTCTTCTCTTCTCACTAACCATGCTAACAGGGTACTATGACAGTTGCTCATCATCACCATCATCACCACCAACCCTGCATCCACAAATTATTAGCATATTGCATAAGCAAATCATATAGACATCACTAGCACATTGCATTACGTATCATTTAGGAAACATCACATTCTCATCATCACATAAACAGGTGCATCAATATCATCACATTTCACCCATTACATTGCATCTCATGACATTACATTGATCATTGAATAAACATTCATTTACATTTCATAAATCATCACATAGCATGAATGGAAGTATCTCATAATCATTATAATCATAAACAATAGGAATATAAGCATTCAATTCATTTGGCATACATATCATATTTCATTAACATTGCATCACATACATCATCATTTAGGATAATAACATTTGTTATTCTAAGCATCTCGTACTATCATTTCATTTTATCATGACCATCGCATCATATCACATTCATCCATAAATCATCTCATATATAAGCATTTTCTACACATCATTACATATACCATAAATCAAATCATTTCACATATCACATTGGCATAAAATAAATCATCATATAGTTAACATCATTGCACATCATATCATAGGTCATAATCAAATGCATAAACATCATATCAAAATAAATGCATCCATAACATATAGAAAGAAGAATCATACATGCATAAATACATGAGTACACATGGCATCGCATCAAAATCAACTCATATATATCATATCATTGTCATAGTACAAGAATAATAATCGGATCACTGTACAAGTGTGTCAACCAATACAAAAATGCCTATCTGGGCTATCAAAAATAAGCCCATAAGGCACCAAAAGGTACATCATAATATCTCGATCATGGCTGATCTCCGTGGATGTTGCCCTTGCCCCTGTCACTGTGACCCTCTGGTGGTCTCTGGCTGGATCGCTCTAAGTAGTCAAGGACCCAGTCTACTCTAGGTACATGGTCATGGTAGGCCCAGTGGTAGTACTCTATCTCTCGGATGGCCTCCCTGTAGGATCAAACCGGCACTGTACCCTGCGAGGATGAGGTGGCTGTCATGCTCTCTATCTGCTACCTACGGCCTAGCTTTGTAGTTGCCTGTAGCTCTGTGACCTATCATTGTTGTACAGCTTGGTCTCTCTCCACTCTGAGCTACTCTCTCTTAGCTCGTGCTTGGTCTCACTCAGCCGTCACTACCTATACCTGTGCCTATAACTGCAAAATCAAGGTATCCCATGCATCTTCCTACCCTATTGGTTGTGCCCATGGCTGTGCATGTACCTGACCCTCACCCTCGGCTCATGGTGGTGGGAATGGCAGATCCTGTTGCTAGTCCTACATGGGGACATCCTCCTGATCTGGTGGAACTGGGGGCATTAATGGGGGATCCTGTCAGATCTCGATCCTTGGGCTTCATCCTCGTCCTCGTCCTCTACCCCTGCCTCTGACCCTATGTGCCTCTAGATCCTCACCTGGGATAGTCAATCGGAGAGGAGGTCTGAACCAGTCTCTGTAGGCCTGTGTCATGCCTAGATCTTCCAAACCCTGATCGTAGGCCCAAGGTCGGGCTACCAAATGTCAAAAACTGTCAACTGCCTCCACGGTAGGAATACCAGGGCCCCATGATGTCTGTGTCATGCTACGTGTAAAGACAGCCACATAACCGTCATCTGGCCCATCCTATGGCTCCCCAAACTGATGTTGTACATTCCCAGGCAAGTATCTCTCTATCATAGTGTGCTCTCGGCTCTGCATGTAGCGGTCCTAGCTACAGTAGAAGAGCTAGTCTACATCATCAACCCATCCAGGCTAACCAAGGTATGGTCTCCAAGTGAATACGAGCATCTCGTCTATGACCTACCTCCAGTGGGGGATCCCATGCTCTCCAGTGTGTGTAAAGAACACACCCCCTCTGTATCATGCCACTAGGGCATCCTTTGCCCCCATCGGAACTGGAACGACCCATGGACGTAGCACAAAAATGTGCTCCCATGCCCAAACATGCAAAAGTGTCACCCCAGCTCCCAGTGCTCTGCCATCCACGTATGCATACTTGTGGAGAACCCTGTAAAGTGAAGCCACAAGGATGGGCCCCCACGCAAATCAAACTGGCCTATCCCGAACCATCCTCTCCCAGTAGTATCTCCATCTAGGACTAAAATACCACCCTTGTCGGTCTGGGGCAACCAAACCCGAAATGATCACCGCAATCGCCTAGCGGAAGGGAGGTGCTATGACTCTGTACCTCTCCAGCTCGATTTGTCCCTCGTAATAAATGATATCTCGTATGGCAAGGACTCAGGTGCAGCAATCGCGTCCCTCCTCCATATCATGGATCACCTGGCGGCCATGAATGGGCAACCGTAGTATGCACCAAACATCCTCCAATGTGACAGTTTCCTCACTAGTGGGAAGATGAAATGACGAGGTCTCACTGTGCCACCTCTCGGCCAACACTGATAGCATCCCAAGGTGTGTGCGCACGGGTGCTGTGTATGCAATGTGCCATAGGCTGGCGACTCCAAGTCAGTCCTGATCCCTGTCGCTCAAATCCCATAGGAGGCTCACCAAATCCCGTGACCGGTGCTCCCGCGAATAAAGCTCCCTGGGTCCGTCCTACATCATGCAAAGTCAGCATGTTAAAAATTTTGAAAAAATTCTTGACCTAACGCTCAAAACTCGTTTCCAGCGACGCAGTTTGTGAAGGCGTCATAGTTTGAGTTTCCTCAAACTCTGACGGTGGACCTGAATTTTTGATAAATTGAGCCACCGCGGTGCAGTTTCCCCCCAGCGTCATAGTTTTTGTGCCACCATGGCGCACTTTGATCAAACTGGCCCACTGAGTCCAAGCCGAGCCAACCCCAACGGTGGAGTTTTTAAACTCCAAACTACACCATTGCGGCACTAAACAGCGCCGCTGCAGCGCAAAATGGCCAAAAGAAGTGCACTTCAAACACCAAACGACACTAAAATAGCACCGCTGGAGGCGAGCTCTCCCTAAACCTAGTAATAAATGCACTAAATTGAAAAAATGAAGCTTCAGTTAGGGTCACATACCGAGGCACCGATGCCTGTGGCTGCTGGTAGGTCTAGACTCGGTCGAAAATGTGTAGAGGAAGCTGTCATTGTGCCATATCGTCAAGAGGTCAGAGCTCAAATCTTGAGGTTTGCTAGCGAAGGTGTGTGAAAATGACTTGAAAGTGACCCCTCGGGCCCCTTTTTAGCCTAAAAATTAGGGTTTTTTAGCCCTAATTAGCTGTCCTGCTAGGGTTTTGGACCCCCAAACCAGTTTTTGTCTATTTGAGGCTTGTTTTTCATCATTTTATTGTGTTTAGACACGTTTTTAGCCTCCCAGACCCCTTTTGGACCTGTTGGGCACCTTGTCACCTTTTTTCGCGAGATCATCCAAAAAATTAAAAATTTTGTCCGATCTCTTGAGGGGGCATTATAATGGCATGTTTTCTCTCACCATGTAGCTTTGATCCTGACTTACTAACATCATTTCTTCCTAAATCATCCCTCGGTCTAACTGTTTAATCAAATTCTCTTATCTGATTAAATTTATCAATATTCATCTCTTAATTAAATAAACCATTTTGTCTAATTAAGTCACTTTCTTATTAATTAAATCAATCCATCTGATCTAATTATCCCTATTTAATTAAATAATCAATTTATTTGATTAAATCTCTAAAGTCTATCTATTAAATTAAATAAATTAAAACCTTATTTGATTTCATCTAACATCATCCCCTTTAATTAAATAAATCAAAATCTTTATTTAATTAGCTATTATCATATTCCTCTCTTATCTGATTTAAATAAATCCATAAATCTAAGTCAAATAAGTCACATCATCTAATCTCCTATTAAATTAATCAATCCTTGATTAATTTAATCTAATCTCATGTCACATCCTCTAGATAATGCAAGTTGCACATGAAAATAGATTTAATTCATTTATTAAATCCCTATTTTCCCTCACATGGCATCTTTTGGAATATTCCCCTAATTTGAATTCAAAATCCAAGTGGGAATAAGTCCTTCAACCAAGGCATTTAAGACCTCTTACATGTCCTTTGCCTTGAGCCAAGTGACATTTATTGCATTTTCCCCTTCCCTCTTACATGTCATTTCAATAAATTTGAATTTCAAATATTGGCACAAACCCCAAATCTTGCACAACCATCATCCATTCATAGCTTGACAAGGGGCACCATATCATTGGATGAAATTTAGTCCCACATTGCTCAAATTTGGGCATTCATCCATCTTGAAATCCTATAAATGAAGAGCTCCTCTCCTCATTTTATCATCCACAATTTGAGTAAAGTTACCATGCTCAAATATCTATCAAGTTTCACATCATTGAGTGCTTAGCTAGATTCTTTTGCAGATTTTGCTTGGAATCTTCATCATTCATCACCAAAAGTTGATCACATTTCTTCACCAACTCTACATTCGAAGCTTGCAATCATAGGAATTAGGAAAGGGCCAAATTTCCACATCAAATTGGCACCAATTCCCCCATGGGAACAAGATTTTGCTATTTAAATTAGGATTTCATCTTTGGTTTATCATTTTATTGTGTTTTTGCATATTTTCATTCCTAGTTTTAATTGTAAATGGATTCCATGGGGAATCCTTGTTTATGCTTGCAATATCTAACTTAGGGTGTTTATTCTCTTTGTTTTATAGGTACATAGATTTGGGGTTCACAAAAACTTATTTTTATTTTATAATGCATGTACAAGGTTGGCTCAACTATATTGATTGATTGATTGTAGAGATGCTCCATGTGGTTTACTTAGAGTAAAGGATGCAAACAAATTGCCATCCATGAAAAACAACCTAGAACATATAGAAATTGTGTATTCCATTGTATAGCTCTAATGAGAGTGTAGAGATAAATAAAATGTATCTAGCCTAAGAGGAGATTCAATTAGCCTAGAAGCTCAAATCAATTGAAACAGGAACAGATAGATCAAGCAGCAATGTATCCATAGATATTAGATATATAAACTTATGAGATATAGAGAGAGACAATATTATTAAATACAAATGCTATAAAAAAGCATGATATGACTTACATTAGAGGCAATAAATTTAAGAGAAATAGTGCTAGGATTGTAGACTTGTAGTGGGTCACATGCACTCAATATAGATCCATTACATTCATGAGATGACATGTGCTAGTACTAGAATAGCTTGATGAGCCACTAGGGCTATAGGAATCTAGGATTCATGGGCTTTCCTAATGTAGATTTTTGTATATATATACTCCACATTTTGTTGTAGTGTTGGAGACCTATTTGTATCAATGATGAATGTATAGAAACTTTAAGCTTATATATAAATATTTCAATTTTTTGAGCATGCTCATGTGTTATGAGATATTGATGTTTGGTAGATATATTTTTATTGAAATATATGTTTATGATGTTTGTGATTATGATATGGAGATACATGATTTTTTTTAATAAAATGTAATAAAAAATTAAATAAATAAAATAATAATTTAATTAGTAATCATTTTCACAATTTAATTAACGTGATGGATAAATGACTTACTGGAGAGGAATAAATCATAAAATTTTCCAATATTTTTTAAAATTACAAAGAAGAGCCAAAGACACCTAATATTGTGTCAAGGAGAAACAAATGTGTGCTTAGATGTGATGTGAGGAAATAACCCATAAGAATAATGCAATGTGCTTGAGAAAGAGGATATTACATTCATTTGGAATGTAAAATATCAATAAACCATACCACCAAAAAAAAGTTCCCATTATAAAATAACACATGATGAATGATAGTAAGCATATAAAGATAACCACCTTGCACAAATATTATATACAATGAAGGAGAGAATAGATCACACATGAAAGTGATGAAGGTGGGAGCATTGAGTAGTTGATTAAGAGGTTTTCCATCAATAGTGGAGAGGCCATAGGAACCAAAACCATAAAAAAATGTGACAAAAAAGATCCCATCTAGTTAGGACTAAATTTTCCTTTAATTTTAGTTAGGGTATTAATATTACATCAATTCTTGTAGAGGAATAGATAACCAACTTGAAAATAACTAGGTAAAACTCTTTGATTCTAAGTTCTTTGGAGGATATTTTGATAGTCTTGAAGATGCTCCAAAGTATTTGTTCAATGATCATCAAGAATTTAAAGATCTTGCAAATAATGCTCAGAATATGAATTATCATAAATAAGCCCTTGAGGTTAGACACATACATATTAAATCTCTAGCTCCAATAGAATAATGACATTAACACCATAGACAAGACTCTAAGGATTTGTGTGAGTAGTTGTACAAATACTCATACAATAGACTCATAATATTGGAAGAATGTCATTGATGCTATTGTTGGCAACATGAGCATGAGAAATAAGCACAAAGGTATATAACAGTGTGTTGCAATGTTGTCATTGATGTCAATATTGTATCTTGATGTGGAGATCTTGGTGCAAATCATTATAGATCATGTCGATTGGTTTGGGAGTGTTTGTGGAAGATATTTTTGCAAGATGGTTTGATCCAGTAAAGTTGGTTGTGATGGAAATTTGACTAAGTGTCAACTCTATTAATTTTGTGTAACATGTCAGCATCTAGTTTTTTGGTCCGCATCGATCCACAAATGAAGATTTCACTTTTCACTTCTAACATTATTTTTTTGGTTGTTAGAAGTATCTAATTCCATAATTTTATCATATTTTGGATTTTGATTTGAGAGATATAAGTAACAAAGGTTCAGTTTGGCAGATTACAGTTATTTCCTATATATTGCATTTGAGTGGGAGAGTCTAAAATTCTTTGCCGATAAGTTTTTGGATTTGTGCTTTTGAGGATGTGTTGATAGATGGAATTAGTGTGTGAATTCCAATTGGCATTGAATTTTGAGGTCCACGTGTCTAAGTGTGGGTACACAACATAATAATTTTGGTATTAGGTCTTCTGCGATACTGACCTAATAAGTTTGAAGGTATGCAATGGTTAAATAAGTGTTACACTCTTATGTGGGATCTATTATAGGTCCATGTTGACCTATTTCAAGTTATTTTGATATTTAAATCTTGGCATAAAGTATGTGTGTGGAAGAACTTAAGCCAACAAGTTATATTTTTAATTGTGTTACATATAATTCTAGGTCAACCTAATTGATGTTATGCTTGATGTGGATATATAAGTTATATATTTTTTCAGTGTTTTATAGATAGTGATGAATTTTGTGAGCGTTCTACATGTATGTGATGTAAATATTATTAGAGCAGTGTGAATTTAAGTTGTGAATGTTGAGTAGAAGATTAGAGTGATGCGGATGTAGAGGAAAGCAGAGTGTTAGATCTGAATCAGATGAAGTGTGTAAAGTGAGTTTATTGAGCTTCATTGGAACTGTAATTCATGCATATGATAGATGCAATTTTAAAGTTCAAATTAGGCTATGAGCCACAATCTCTCTTCTATCTTTTTCTCTATGGGCAATGAGTCCACCTGTGGTGGGAACTTTTGTAAATATACTATAACCAGTTATAATATATTGTGAGCTAATCCTCACCATGGTTTTTCCCATTTTGGGTTTTCCACATAAAAATATTGGTGTTCATGTGTCATGTGATGTTTTTGATGTTCCATTTTTTCTTTATTTACTACAGTTGAATGTGCTATATGTTTCAAAAGAATACTGATTTACCCCGCCCCCTCTTAGTATTTCAGGTGTTCAATAGTTGGTATCAGAGCTTGGTTCCTTGGAAGGAGCTTAACCTCTTGGGGAAGATCTTGGAGTTTGAACACATGGCTATTAGAAGATTTCATACTCCTCTAGAAGAGATTCCTATTGTTGGATCCATAGAAGATGATTGCATGGTTGACAAAGATGGAGAACTCAAATTTTCCCTTGAATATCTTAAAAATATTGAAGATGAAAACATAGGTATGAAAGAAAATGTCAAAGAAGCAAATGAATGCATCAGAAAATTGAGAGAAAAAATCAAGAAGTTCAAAGAAAGGCATAAGGAAGTTAGTGAACAATTAAAAAGATCAAATGAAACTATCATTGGTTTGAAACTGCAAGTTGAAGAAAAGAAAAGAATTGAGGAATTTCTAAATGCAATGGTGAAAAGAAAATCTAAGGAATGTACAAGGCTTGAAAAAGAAGTTGTGAATTTGAGATCAGATCTGGAGAAATCAAGGAGTCATAAAGATAAATTCAAGATGAGTTCTACAAAGCTTGATGAGATGATTGCAAATCAGATGGGATTTAAAGATAAAGAAGGTTTAGGATTTAAAAAGGGTGAAAGTTCAAAAGTAGATCAAACTACAAATCATAGCCTAAAAAGAAGAACAATGGCAAGCAAATCCAGAATCAAAGAATACTGCTGGACAAACAACCAAACACACAAAGGTGCCTATATTTTAATGGTTTTTTGTTATTCCTACAATAAATTTGGACATAAGGTAATGGAATGTAGAAGCAAAATGAATCAAAATGTTCCATCTTTTTCTAGTCAATGTTTTACATGCACGAAATTTGGTCATAGAGCTAGTGAGTGCAAAAGTCAAATGATGAATAGCTATAAAAATGGTAGAATGATTCAATCCTTCAAAGGCTAATGGTATACATGCTATGGATTTGGGCATAAAGCTAATCAATGCAGATCCAAAATGAATGGAAGGAATATTGGTCAGAAGAATATCACTTGTTACAATTACAATAGACCTGGTCACATTGCAAGTCTTGTAGATGCAAGAATATGAGGAAGAGTAATCCAGTGAAGAGGAATGAACCAATAAAAAAGATTGATCTACCAAAAAAAAAAAGGAGATGGAAAATATTTGGAGAAAAAAGGAAGAGACAAAAGTTAAGAATGAATCTATACCATCGTCTGGTGCAGATGTTTCCTCTAGAAACTAAGTTGAGAGATTTGGCTCAAGGGGAGATTTAATGAACATCTTATATCCCCCACCAAAGAAGAGGTGTTGATGCCTCAGCATGAAGACATGTGATGTATATCAACATGCTTGATCTTTTGGTGAAAATTGCAGAAGAAAATATGATAATGCAAAAGTTTGTAGAGCATTAGAAGTTGATTGTGCATATAATTAAATGTTTACCAGCTTTATTGTTTGAAGAATTAATTGCAAAATTAGGTCAAATTACAAGGGTTATAAAGTGATTTTACTTAGACAATTTCATTTATAACGAGCATTGAGAAGAAGCAGAGCAGTGAGGAAGTGATTTGGAGTGATAAAAGCTATTTGTGACCTAGTGCATTGAAACCCTAGTTCAGAAAATAGAAGAAAAGGCATTTACAATCTCATTTTTTCCCTAGTTTTCAAAAGAATTTTTTTTGAAAGAAATTTGAACTCTTTGCAATGGCTACACCAAGGATTATTGAGGTTACTGAGAAGCCACAACCCAAATTTAATAAATACCCTACAAAATCTATAGAAGATGACCTACTAGGTGCGTTTTCACATGTTCCATATGGGGTTTTTCCAATAGAAGATATAAGGATTTATATTCATGGAAAGATGGAAGAATTTGATCACACTAAGCTAGGAGATTTATGGGCTAAAGAATTGACTGGAGACAAATTTATCCCTAAAACCAAAGTATCAAAACCTAGTCGTGAAGAAATTGGATGTATGGCAATGGTTTCCAAATTTTTGTTTTGATAGAAAATGGATTAGAATGGAATTAAGAAGAATCCATGACAGGTTTGTTTGGACCGATATTCCTAACATGATAACAATAGAGGTAATCAAAGAGGTCATAGGTCTATGCTCCACCGAACCTGTTCCTTTATTGAAATCAGTTAAGAAGGAAGTGGTAATGGAAATATCTAGTGCAACATATGATAAGAGGGATTTAGTAGTAAATCTCATCAAAAATCTAGTTGTGAGGTATGCAACAATGTTAATTGTTTATAAAAATCTATTTCACAAAAAGAGATAATCTTGTATCTGCCACCGCAATCAAATCAGATATTTTATGAGTATTCTTAGGGATGGGAAGGCACAAGATGAGGCACTTGTTTCCTTCTTTGTAGTTTTTTAGAAGAGGATGATGAGAGAAACAAAATTCCAAGGAAAATGGTACAAAAATATAAAAAAGATATCACATTTTTGGTAAGCATTGATGAATTCATCATGGAGACAGTTGAACCAAGGATTGTCTGGATCCCTACATTGGGATATGAGGTCACTGAACAAGAGACTACTGGTTTAGCTAAAATTTTGTTGAAAATTTTGAAGGATACAACTAGAGAAAAATATGACACCTATGAAGAGAAGTCTATGGAGGTGCACATGGAGAAAAATAAACCAATAATTTAGAAGGTTAGAAAGATGGTTGATCAAATTGTAGAGGAAATAAGAATCTCAAAGGAACAAATTTAGTATGCAAGAGAAATAGCTAAAGGAGAATCAAGTGTTGTTGGAAGAACCAAAAGCACAAGAAGATCTAGTAGGATAGCTACCACCCCTCCTATTTAGAAGTCCTCCGAGACTAAGAAGCCTATTCGAGAGAAAAGAAAATCAATAGATAATCCTTTGGTGAAGGAGAAATCCCCTCCGGTTGTGCACATGACAAGGCCAGAGAAGAAGAAGGCTACTTTGCTAGCACGACCTATTACCCCTGCAAAGAAAGACAAAATCAAAAGGAAGGGAGAGAAAGGATTATAAGTTTCAATATGGAAGGATACAAAGAAATGGAGGAAGAAGGACCACAGTTAGTCCGCAAGAGGAGAAGTGAAGCAAGTGCTAAAAGAAGAATATTTGATTTTATTGACATGGATAGTGAAGAGGAGATTTAGAAAGAAAAAGAAGCATTTGTAATACACATGAGAGAGAATGAGAGAGAAACCACCATGAAGGTGTCTCTAGAAAAGAAGAAGAAAGTAGAAACAAAGAAGACTCTAGATGAAGTGAAGAAGCAAAAATTAAGACCTCACAATCCTATAAAGGTAGAGGCACTAGTAAATGGAATAATTCAACATGATATGCTTGGAGAAACTAGAGATTTATATAAAGAGGTTAATGAAACTAATAAGGAAACAATAGTTGAGGCCATTGTAAAATACATCATAATGCTAGAAGTGGACATGCGGAACATAAAAAAGAAGTTACCTACAAAGCTTTGGAATGTATTGGTAAAGAGAAGACAAGAGGCTATCGATGAAGAGGCCAAGATGAAATCCCATGCTCTTGAAGCAATTAGTGCTCCCCTGTCTATAGAAAATAAGGCCACATTGGCCCAATTATATACAAAAGAACTAAGAAAAAAACAAAGGGTAACAATTTTGATGAGCAGAGAAAAGGATGATCATTAGAAACTCTAAAAGAAGACTGTTGATAAGGTTGTAGACCTAACAAAGAGGTTGGGGATGACCTCATAATGCAAGTATCCTACTCCAAAAGTTGTTGCTACAGAAGAAGAAGTTCAGAACATTGATTCTCAACATGAGCATGTGACAGATGAAGATTACATTCAAGACAATGCCCCTCTGGAAGTGGAAGAATTGGCACAAGAAGATGTATAAGGGTGGAAAAATGTTGAAGGAGTGACTCTCACCGAAGAAGAAGCAACAAAGGAAGATACTTCTCTTCCTATGATACATGAAGAAAATGTTGAAATGGTGCAAGATAAACTAGAGACTCCTCCTCCGGATAACCCAAACCAATCTGCAGAGAAAGATGTGAATAAAGATGTTGAAGAAGAAAATAGTGATGTAGATAAGGAAGATGAGGAAGAAGATATTGAGAAGGAATGTGAAAATAAGAATGAGGATACCTTTGGAAATGAAAGAACAAAAGAAGAGACACATGTAGACTCCAGCAAAGATAAGGGAAATGAAGTAAAAGAGATATTTGTGGAGACTATAAAGAATTTGGGTGAATCCTTTAGCTCCTCTGAAAATTTCTTGAAGAACCTATTGAGCATGCAACTCAAGTTCCACCCTATTGTTTCTTCACAATTTCTACAACTACCAATGCAACATGGAAATGTAGATTTGGACAAGATTTCCCCACTCCACAAGCTACAATTGGGAGATGTATTCCATACATCTACTTGGAAGGAGATTATTAAGATGCATTAGAAGAGTGGAGAATCGATAAAGGAAGTAGTGAAGGCATTGCAAGAGGTCACACTTGGTGTAAACACAGACACATCACTCACCGATATGGAATATTTAAAGCTTTAATGAATTGATTCTTTTAAGGAATATGCCTCTAGTCTCATAGGTGAAGTAGAAAATAAAATGAATTAAAAATGATGTTGGAGATCATAGAGAAGTGTGCTCTTGCACACAATTTTTTTTTCAAAGAATTTAAAGAATGTGCAAATATGTGTGGATGATGCTAAGAATCTTTTTCAACATTGCATGAAGTGGCCCGGTGCCACACAAAGCATAAGGAATGAGATGGACTCCATTGAGTCCTAGATAAATAAAGCCTCTAGTGCCTATGATTTCACACTTGATCTAGTTGGTACCACAAGGAGTGTAGTTGAATATTTGCATAAGAAGTTCTTCCAACTGCAAGCACAAAGGTAAAATGTTATTTTACAATTTGGAGAAATAAGGGACTTGGTGAATGACAAATTTATACCTATCTCAAGTACCCTTCTAAGTGTTGATAAGGCTGCACAGATGAATCTAGTACCTAGCACTCTAGAAGAAGGAGAAGAAATATTGATGGAGTTTGAAACATGGTGTAAATTGCTTGGGCCAGCAATGAAGGCATGTAATGGAGGAAAGCAAGCACGATAGACCCATTTCTAGAAATTACAAGAGTCAACTTCCTCTAGTTGACACATTTCTTACTCTTATGCTTTTAAATTTTTAGTTTCAAGATTCTTTGTACATATGCAGAGTAAATAGAGTAGTGTCTAGTACATAATTTTTAGTTTTTCTCTAGTATATGACTCAAAGGGAGTCAATTCAATATTTTTAGTTTGTACATATGCACATATATTGCTCAAGGGGAGATCTAGTATAAGTCAGAATAGTTGTTGTAGGTTCCCTTTTCCATTAATGTCAAAAGGGGAGAATATTTTGGAGAATTTTGAAGATATTTTGGCATGTTTTCATCAATGAAAAAGGAGGAGATTGTTGGAATAATGTCATTGATGTTGTTGTTGGAAACATGAGCATGAGAAATAAGCACAAAGGTATATAACGATGTGCTATAGTGTTGTCATTGATGTCAACATTGTAGCTTGATGTGGAGATCTTGGTACAAATCATTGCAGACCATGTTGATTGGTTCTAACAGGTTTTGGAGTGTTTGTGGAAGAAATTTTTGCATGATGGTTTGATTTGGTAAAGTTGGTTGTGATGGAAAATTGAATAAGTGTCAACTCTATTAATTCTATGTAATATAGCATCTAGTCTTTGGGTCCACATCGGTTCACAAATGAAGATTTAACTCTATGATTTTAACATTATTTTGTTGGTTGTTAGAAGTATCTGATTCCAAATTTTCATAATGTTTTGTCTTTTGGTTTGAGAGATATAAGTAATAGAAGTTAGGTATGGCAGATTACAGTTATTTCATGTGTAATGCATTTGAGTGGGAGAGTCTGCACTTCTCTACAGATAAGTTTTTGGATTTTCACTTTTTAGGATATGTTAACATATGGCATTAGTGTGTGAATTCTAGTTGGCATTTAATTTTGAGGTCCATGTGTCTAAATATGGGTAAATAGTTGAATAATTTTGGTATTAGGTCTTATGCAGTGCAAACCTAACAAGTTTGAAGGTATGCAAAGGTTAAATAAGTGTTGTGATCTTCTGTGGGATCTATTACAGGTTCATGCCAACCTATTTCAACTTATTTTGAGATTTAAATCTTGGTGAAAAGTATATGTGTGGAAGAAATTAAGCCGACAAGTTATATTATGAATGTTACATCTAATTAGGCCGACCTAATTGATGTAATGCTTGATGTGGATATATAAGTTAGATATTTTTCGGTGTTTTGTAGATAATGATGAATTTTGTGAATTTTCTACATGTATGTGATGTGAATATTATCAAAGCAGTGTGAATTTAAGTAGTGAATGTTGAGTAGAAGATTAGAGTGATCTGAATGCAGAGTAAAGCAAAGTGTTAGATCTGAATTAGATGAAGTGTGTAAAGTCAATTTATTGAGATCCATTGGAGTTGTATTTCATGCATATGATAGATGCAATTGTAACAATTCAAATTAGGGTGTGATCCTCAATCTCTCTTCTATCTTTTTCTCTATGGGTAGTGAGTCCACCTACAATGAGAACTTCTATAAATATACTCTAACTAGTTATAATATATTGTGAGCTAATCCTCACCATGGTTTTTCCCATTTTGGGTTGTAATGCCCCGCCACGCAACCCTAGGGGAAGTTGCAAATCACTAACCAAATGGAACAATTTTTTTTTTGTTAAAGAGCAATAACGTACAAGTTCGCTACACATTGCCAACATCCCCTAAGGCTACGAGACAAAGATTACTTAAACCCGAATTAAACAACCAAGGAATGAAAACATAACATCATTTAATTAAAGAATTAAAGTACATGCATTCCATACAAGATAATTACATCAAAGACTAATAGATACAACATGATATCCAATAACAATTGTTTACAATATAATTACAACACTCATTCTCCAAATGAGGCAAATCAAATAAGCATGATGATATATTACAATTTCCACCTCGATACAAATGAGGGGTAATGAAATACAAGAATAACTGGAATGAAAGAGCTAGAAGAGTAAAAGGAATCAACGAGCTCCCCAACATGAAAGTCTCGTCCTCATGATCACGATCAAAGCCAACGGTGTAAGGTGCACGTTCCACCCAACCAAGTGAAACCCAAAGGCTCACCCCCCTGTGCTAGGAGATAGTAACAAGGATTTATGGTCAAGACCAACTACCCCTAGACAAAGGCTAAACATAACTGAACTGACTTAATACCAACAACATCACTTAACACAGTACGGAAACTCACAAGACAATACATTGCTTCCAGGTTACATAGGACAAGTACACCATTGTACAACACATAATAACTGACTAACTGTTGATGTAGGAAGAGTGTCATACATAAATTTCCATGAGTTACCCTAGCTCAACCTTCCTAGGCTACCAGACCCTCGTCATGGGTTACTTTGGCTTGCCTCTACCGGCCGCCGGACCCTCATGCAAAACTATGCGTCTCATCTCATCTCGAGCCTTAATAATGCATACTTCATGAGAGAGGCATTCATTAACTTTATTAGTGTGAAGTTCCCCATTAATTCTTTTGGATTATCACTTGATTAAACCCTAGGTGAGTTACCTTGACACCACTTTGGGCATCAGACCCCCACAAAGGGGCACTCTCCTACTGACAACACGGGGATACAAAACCCCCAATCTAAGGGTAGACAACTGATGACCAATTTTGACCTTAACACATAAGGTCATACAACCCGTTCATAGTACTTGGGTATCCATGACATACCACATATCTCGTTTATGATAACCGGGTGATAACACAACTACCACCACGTGCACTACCCAAAACAATCACAAGGTTGACTGACATACCGACAACCTTTACTTTTAAAATGACAACCTCAAAGGAAGACTTACAAAATCTGACTCAAATCCCAACAAGAATGAATGCCCTACAATGAAAGGAAGCTTACAAACAATATAAGGTAATCTACATTAGGATTTCGTAAATCCAATTAGTCATCGCATTAGTGCACTTAATCAAATTAAATAAACTAATATTCAAATTTCCTAAATCCAATCAATCACAGTTTTTCCTTCCTTGCATTTATCTAATTAAAACTCTAAATTTCATTCCACATCATTGCAATAAATCAAGTCATTCCTTCATCCTTAGTTTCACAACCACTTCATAATCAAACAATTTATTAACTAACAACATTTGACTAAAATAAATCTTTCATTGATTCACACTTTCGCAACTATAATTATAATCAAAACACTTAAATAACAAAGTCATTCAACTAACACCTAAATCAATCTACTTACTCTAAATTTCCTATTAATTCCATATTCAATACCTTTAAATAAATCAAGGCATTTATCTTATTCAATAAAACCTATTTCACAATAAAATTCCTTATTCATTAAAATATATATATATATATATATTCCATTTTTAAAAAAAACATCTATTTAATCAAATATTTCAATCCTCTTAATCAAGCAATTTAATTACACTTAACAAATTAATTAAAAATCATAAATATAAAAATATACATATATATATATATACTATGCATATATATTTATCTAAGTAAACATATATGCATAATATATATTACATATATTTATATATTTAAATAAATATTATTTAAATATTATAATAATATTATATATATAATATATATTATATATTATACATATAATATAATATATTATATATTATACATATAATATAATATATTATATTATATATATAATATATATATATATTATTATATATTAATATTAATATAATATTAAATAATAATTATAAAATAAACATAAAAAAAATGAAATCCAAAGTTCCGTTTGGAAACCACGGAGCCCTAAAGGTTGCGGCCTGTGTGAACTTCACACAGTACATGGTCGTTTCGGCCGCGGCCTGTGTGTTCCACACACAGTTCGTGGTCTTTCGGCCACGGCCTGTGTGGGGTTCACACAGTCCGTGGTCGCTAGGGCCGCGGCCTGTGTGGTGGTAGTGGGGTTTGACCTCCCACCCCACAGCAATAATAAAAATTTATATTTAATTTATATTTTTTTTATAAAAAAAAACCTTGTGTCTGTACATGGCGAAAATACAGGGTATTTTTTGGGTTTATCCAAAAATCCAAATTTTTCAAATATAACAAATATATTTGTATATATATTTATGAATATATCCATGTATTTATATGCATGGGTATATTCACAAATATATATACCCAAATTTTAATTTCATACTCAAATTGTGAAAATAATTCAAATCTATTGCAAGAATAGAAAAACTATTTTCTAAACAACAAAGAGGGTTTAAAATCTAGTTCTAAAATAGAGTTTTCTTTGATTTTCCTTCTATTTCTTGGTGTAAATTTCTTGTTTGGTTTTCCATTTCCAAAACTAACTACAAGTTTGCAAATTTGAGAGCATTTCTATGGATTTTCATTGAATCAAAACTATATTTTCAATCATTCAAAATGAGCAAGAAGAAGAAGGAAATGATGGAACCTTGTGTTTTCTCCAAAATTTGCAAGCTTCAACAATGGAGAATTCCAAGCACTCCTTCACTCCACAAACTTAGCCACCTCCAAGCTCTCCACCAAAATCAAACCAAGAATTCTTCAAAGAATTCAAACCAAGTTTTGCTCTCTCAAAATTCAAAATTCAAAAATTCCCCAATAAACATGAATTACCTTATGCAATTTCTTCTCCAAATTTGTCAAAGCCCTAAAATGGACTCACCCACCAAAACTTATTGCTAAAAATGGAGATATTTTTGTTTTTTTAATTCTTTTAAAACAATTCATATTTCAAATGTAATTTGCATAATACCATTTAAAGATAAAAATCTATTTACAACCCCAAAGGCAATTAAATTTCTTTAACCAAATGAATTTAACAATTCACAAATAAAATTCTTTTCAAGTTTTATTTCTAAAAGTAAAATATAAAGCATAATTCTAATTTTTTATTTAATCCAAAAATCTAAAGATGCCAACCCAACCAAATTGGTTTAATTTATCACTATTAATTTAATTAGTCAATAAAATAAATCTAATTCAAAATTAGATTATTTTATTAATTAAATTAAATTAATTAATTAATCACTAATTTTCCAACATTTCAATAAGGAAAAACAATCATCATTTGTAAGTTTCAAAAGCCATTTAATCACTTTTAACTTGCAATTTTAAATACAAAGCCAAGGAGGAAACTAACAACATAAAATAACTGAGCCCGACTATAAACCCAATGACACACAATGACTAGGGTGATGGTTTGACATAGAAAACCTAGTTACTATCTCCCAATCAATATCGTTGGTCAATGGATATGCTCAAACCTGTGAAACCAGGTGGAGTCGATGTCCTGTACCTGCATCCTGCACACAATACGAGTGTCGAAACATGCATATAATATATTAAAACACACCGTGAAAAAGGGAATCGCAGAATCACAGGGCACTCGCATGCGAGTGATTTGATCCCTTCCCCTTCACCAATATAGTATAGCTAACTGAAACATCTAAAATCCATGATATAATTGAAAGTGTAAAGCATCGTTAATTCACATACATGCTAATCTAATCCATGACATGCAATAATAATAATGACCAAATAAAATACCATCACACCAAAACATAATGTTTACATCACTTAATAATTAGAGGTCAAAAGTAACCAAGTTCCACAAACAAAGTGATAACAAAATAAACATGCATAGAGAAATATTGTTCGATCAAAAGAGCAAAATGGAGGGGTGTTACATGGGTTTTCCACATAAAAAATCTTGGTGTTCATGTGTTATGTGATGTTGGTGTTTCATGCTTTCTTTCTTTACTACAGTTGAATGTGCTATGTGGTTTGTATGTTTAAATTTTTTAATGGTTCAAAATAATATTGATTCACACTCCCTCTTAGTATTCCAAGTGTTCAACACATAATATATATGAGAGTTAAGTATGTCAATCCTTGTGATTTTTGTTAATATTTTTATGTAGAATTTATCAATAGTTTTATTAGAATCCTTAACCTAAGTATTAGACTAAGGATAGTAAGGTATATAAAATTATTTTCAAAAGTGAATTTTTTTAAGGAATTGCTTCACATCTGTGTTCTTAGATGGTGAATCACTAATAGAAATAAAAGTAGAAATAATTCCAAACTAAGAAATTATATTATCAAGTAAGAATTTATAGATTTCTTTGACAATAGTAAAGCAAAGGGGGACAAATTCAAGACCCACTTTGTAAAGTAATCCATGGTAATTATGGTCAAGGTATGTCCCTAAGAATAATATGGATATTTATTTTCAATTGAATCCAAACTCTAAATAAAAAATATCAAAGGGGATGTGTGATATTGGATGTCTTGAGCAAGACCATAAATTAGGTGATTGTGTTGTTCACATAGTAGGCATTTCTTGACAAAATTAAAGGGTCTTCTTTTGAAATTGTGACAACAATAAAAATGTGTGTTAAGACTTGTTTTTTGTGTAATTTGGGGACTGACCTACCTTGAGGGATTCCAAGGGGCCAATGCACCCTTGGCCTAGGCAATATAAGGCTCATTGGGTTGAGACCCTTGAAAATGGGTTTTAAGGAAAATAGCCCATAAAGAAAAATTTATGGTTAAAAAAATGTTTTTTTTAAAGAGTAAATATGGGAGGCTCATCAAAAATCCTTAGATCTAATGATGGTGATTATGTTAAAATATTATATATTTTTATGTGGTGGTTGCATGAGGATTGTACTATACTTTATTTTCTCTAAGAAATAAGAATACCAATCATTTTCTTCATGGATGTTTCCCTAGCATACTACCAAGGTTTTACTGTGTAAATCCTTTTGTTTTTTATTTGACTAAATATTTTGTTCTATTTTATCTCTATTTTCTTTTAAACTAATTTGTGTTGTAAAAATTATATGATTTTGGGCTCATAATTTTTCAACATCTTGTTCCATATTTATACACTAGTAACCCCATATGGAGAAGTTTTTGAACTAATGATTTTCCACCAAAAAAACCTCCATAGGAACTTGAATGAACCTCTTGGAGAGAAACTAGGACTTCATATTTGTTAATCAGTGGAAAAGAATGAAATTATAACCTCACTAATATAATACATTAGAAAGAAGAATCTAATATACAAAAATATTATGGATACAATATATTTGTTAGAAGAATTGTTAGGTATGGTACCATATTTTAGATAATTATTTATGAGTACCATTCATGTTAATTGATATAAAAAAAGAGGATGTTGGAAGAACTACCCATGATAGAGGATATGGAAAGTGCGTAAACAACAAAGTGATAATCACCTACAAAATCATTAATGGACACAAGGGAAGTAGTTTTATCCTTTGCATACACATTATGATTGTCTTTGTGTAGGATGGTATTAATAGAGAAAGAATAAAAATGAAAAAATGACTAGGAAAGGTCACAATATACTATGAGAATTTATCTTGCTTAGCTTAATAAGTATCAACAACCTATTGTATGATTAATTGAGAATCACGGTAGATTTGAATATATTTAATGCTAAGGGAGAGAATTGCACATAATTTAGTAACAAGAGATTTATATTTAGTGATATTATTAATGAATCAAAATTTTAAACAAAAATAAAGTGGAATTACTTTTCCCAAAAGAGGGACCAAGATGATACTAGCTCCTAAACTAGTGCAAAATCTCAAACCATCAAAGAAAAATTCTCAAGAATGATCAACATCTATGGAGATAGTATGTTCTTCAAGGAAAGAATTATAATTAAGAAAAGATAAAGGAGAGGTAACATAAACTAAATGACCAACTATAGAGCTCTTATCCCTTAATAATCTTATGAGAGAGAAAACTTAAGTCAAACTCAGTCAAGAGAATGGCTCATTTAGCAATGCATCCTAATAAAATTAGATATCCTACATGTAAAAATTCTATATTAATTCCCCAAACTATACATCACATACCTCAAGGAGATGACTCTTATTAGTAAGATCTAGAACACTCTCTTAAAGAAAGCTTCTTTAACCATGTGGGCCAAAGATAGTTGGAATAATGTAAAGAAATTTTACAACTTGATAATGGTTTCTTCATTACTATATTCTCAAAAAATGATAGATATTTGGTTCTAAAAAATAAATATTGGTTCAAGAATGGGGCTAAAAAAATTTATTAACAATGATTATGAAAACTTTGACCGAAACTTAACCTTGATTAAATCCTCCCCAATATGGGTCTACCTCAAAAACTTTCCAAGTTAGAATATATGACCATGGAAATTATTAAAATTATGGATAATTATAAGGGAATATTCATAACAAATGATTTCACCCACTTCCACCAATTCAAGTAAATTGTCATATTTTGTGTTAAAGTGGGTCTGTTAAGTACTTACCAAAGCACATAACACTCAATTCTAGGTCCAATTCTTGGAAACAAACCATTCAATTTGAAGGCCCTAATTTTGTTTATTAATTATATGTATGATCATTTGAGTAATCAATATAATAAATCCTTTAATCCCAAGGTTCATTCCATTTATTCCCCCTCTCCCTTCCCTCACCCATCTCCACCTAAATTGGTTGTAGATCCTTTCCTCATTATTGAGTCTTTTGATCCTCATATTTTTTTCCCCATTTCCTTTCCATAACTCCATAAACCTTCTTTGGCCCCCTTTCACTTAGCTATAGGCCTTTTGCAATCTATGAGTATCAAAAGTGTTCCTCAATTGACAAGACTCTAGGATATTTCCTATATAAACCCCTCTCAGAACAAAACCCCAAATGATATTGATATTGATTCTTTTGAACCTCATAGCTTGTTTTCCCATGTCCTATCAACAACCCTAAAAAACTTCTTTGTGCCCCTTGTCCTTAGCTATAGGAATTTTTCAATCTTTGAGAATCAAAAGTGCTTCTCAATTGGTAAGCCTCTAGGATATTGTCTTTATGAACCCATCTCAAAACAAAACCCCAAATGATATTGATTTGGATGTTGTTATGGGGAATTATAAAATAAATTACAAAATAAGTGGTACAAATGGGGTTTAGAACATGATATTCTAGAAATACTATCAATATTTTAGATAGAAATAGAGGAAGAAAGAAAAATCAATAATCCCTCAGTACAAAGAAAGGGAAAGAAACCCAAACACAAAAGACCCAAAAATAAATAGTTGTTGGAATCCAATCAACACTAGATTAATCACTAAGGACATGGAGAGCATGCCACTCTCCTCAAAGGAAATGAATATTTTTTCATGGAATGTCAAGGGTTTAAACACCCCTAACAAATAATACTTAATAAAGCATCAATTAGATAATTAAAATTTTAATTTAATTCTTCTATAAGAAATAAAACTTTCTACGGCACAAAGCCACATAGTCTTTCAAGGTTGCACAAAATGAGATTTCTCTCATTGAAGACATGGGGAATTTAAGAGGCTTAGCAATGAAGTGGAATAAAATAATTACTTGCGTAAACACCATTTCTTCTAGAAATCACTAGATGCTAGTGAACATCAATGATCTAATTAAAAAAAAATTAGAAGGCTAATTCATGGTCCTTTATAAGTTCTTTTGGTTATTTTTTAGAACCAAACTCAATCTCATTCCTAACCTATGAACTTGCCACAATTCAATTATCAACTAGGTTGAGGATTGGCCAATACCTAAGTAAAGTAATTAGTACTTCACTTCTCTTTGGGCTCTATGAGACCCAGGGAGGGTAATCCCATGCATACTCATAATATCTCACTTTAGGTCAAGAGTATTTATTCACACAGATGCACTATCTCAAGAAATTCACCTTATCAAAGGCTAGGCAAACCTCAGATAGAAGTGTTTGTCATTTCAAGGAGTGCACTTACATACTTAAAATTGGGGCAATTTAGTTTAGAGTATTTTATGAATATCATTCTTTATCTTGAATCATAGGCCAAATTCAAAACCAGCTCAACTTACCACAAGATAAACTAATAAAACAATAAGTGCCTTGTCTAAGGGAGAAAAAGAGTTATAACTTGTAATCAATTAGTAATATTGTAGAACCCCAATCCTAGACCTGCACAAAAACAAGAAACAAACACAATGTTAGATCAAATGAAAGTGAGAATCAAGATTCCCCATGAAATCCATTTAAATTGCAAAGAACAAGAAATGAGATGAAGAACATAAGCAAACATAAACAAAAGCTATCAAATCCTATTCAATGTA
>VDFB02290664.1:0-49451 GCA_007258455.2 Sequoia sempervirens
AAGCTTTTGTAGAAGCCATTTTCTCAGTTCATACCCTATGGATTTAATATGAATTTCTTTTTATTCTTGGGCAGTGAGCCCTCTTGTATTGAGTAGTGAGCTCTAGTTAGTGTGCCTAAATGCATGTGCATTCCCATTATTTTTTATTATACTTTTAATAGGGTATAATATTATGGACTGACATCCACTGTGGTTTTTCCCCTAATAGGGTTTCCATGTAAAAAATCTTGGTGTTCTTTGTGCTTTTGATGTGTTGATTGTTTATGGTTTATTGTTCTTTCATCAAATATGAGATAAATTTAAGTTTGAAAAGTTTAATTATTCTGTGACAATTGATTCAACCCCCTCTTAGATGTTTGTCCTTGTTTTTCCAACACCTATACCATCAACAATAAACACTATCCCTCAACCCTCAACCCTATACCTTAAACCCTCAACCATTAACCCTCATCCCTCATCCCTATAACCTATACCCCCATCCTTATACCCTATACCTAAACCCTAAATCCTACATTCAACCTTGTACCCTACACCCTAATCCCTAAACCTATTACCTTCAACCATATAACCAATATCCTAAACCCTAATCCCTATACCTTATGCACTTAACCTTATACCATGGAAACCATGAAAATTATCCCTCAACCCTCAATCCTATACCTTAAACCCTAAACCCAACACCCTCAACCCTTAACCCTATAATTAAACCCTAAACCCCACATTAAACCTTGTACCCTAAACCCTAAACCCAACACCCTCAACGCTATACCCAATATCCTAAACCTAATCCCTATACCCTATACACTTAACCTTATACCCTCAACCATGAACACTATACCTCAACCCTCAACCCTATACCTTAAACCCTAAACCCTACACCTTCAACCCTCATCCCTATACCCTATACACTCAATCTTATAACCTAATCCCTAAAAATCATCCCTCAACCCTATACTTAAACCTTAAACCCTACATTCAACCTTGTAAACTAAAACCTAAACCCTAAACCCTAAACCCTTAATCCTAAGCCCAATACCCTCAACCCTACACCTAATATTATAAACCCTAATCTTTATACCCTATTCACTTAGCCCTATACCCTTAAACTTGAATACTATCCCTCAAACCTCAACCCTATATCTTAAACCCTAAAACCTACACCCTCAACTCTCATCCCTATACCCTATACCCTCAACCTTATACCCTAAACCCTAAACATTATCCCTCAACCTTATACTTAAACGAAAAACCATACACTCTTCAGCCTTAACCCTATACCTTATATCCTAAACCCTACACCCTAAACCCTATACATAATATCTTAAACCCTAATCCCTATACCCTATACACTTAACCTTATACCCTCAACCTTGAACATTATACCTCAACCCTCAAACCTCAAACTTATACATAAATCCTAAACCCTAAACCCTAAACCCTAAACCTAATATATGCAACCCAATACCCTCAACCATATACCAAATATCCTAAACCATAATCCATATACCCTATAAAATTAACCTTATACCCTCAACCATAAACACTATCCCTCAACCGTCATCCCTCATCCCTCATCCCTATACCCTATACACTCAACTTTATACCTAATATCATAAACCCTAATCACTATACCCTATACACTTAACCCTATAACCTCAACTCTATACCTTAAACACTAAACCTTACACCATCAAACCTAATAGGGGGAGAGAGAAAGAGGGGGAGAGGGATTGGGGAGAGAGAGAGAGATAGGTTGGGGGGAAAGGGGAGATAAAGATAATTAGAGAGGGAAGGAGAGGTAGAGAGACATGAGAGATAAATAGTAGATAAGGAACAAAAAATGGAGGGAGAGGTATGGAGGGAGATAGAGGGAGGTGAGAGAGATGAGATAGTGATGAAGGAGCATCCTTGGGTCATGGAAATCTTGCATCACCCAAAAAAATATTTAGTTCTTATTATTTCCTGTTTGGCTTTGCAGTTTCATGTTTTCTAGCTCACGATCATCTTTGTTGTTTGTGGATCTCTTTGGCACATAATTCTATGTTCTTTGGTGGGTGAGAAATATCTCCTTGGGTCTACACCTCATTTTATGTGTTCACTAAAAGGGAATCCTTGGTGTAAGCTGACTTGTGTTCTACACGTTACATGTTCTTTTTCTACAATTATGGATCATCGTGGACTGTTTCCTATGTTTGTGGATCTTATCAGTGTATTTTTTGATGTTCTTGGGCTTGCATCCAATCTTTCTATTGGGTCCACACTGTGTAATTGCATTTATAATTGTAAATCTCCAATAATGTGTCCGGCATGGTTATTTCTACATGCTACATTTTATTTGTCGCGATTTTCTTTATTCGTGGCTGATGTGGATCATTCCTCAGTTTTGGTTGTTATATAAATCAATGTTATAATCTATTTTTTAGGAGACAGATCTAGGTAGATCCTAGAAGCTGTGATAAGGAGTTTTTGAGTAGATAGAGGTACATAATAGTACTTTTTTTATGTTGTGTAATTAGGCCAGTGTGTCGAATCTGTAAAACTGGCATGTTGCTGGTGAATATGTAGATGAATTCTCTAAGTTAATAAAGATTGATTCTACATTGCTTTGATTTTTTGGTGTTATTTATGGTGTGTTGTTATCATTGCATGGTTGGATAGTTTTTTTATTTGAAGACCCTTTGGCCATGACTACATGAGATAGAGAGCAATAGATAGAGTGTGGTAGAGAGGGATAGGTGAGATAGAGAGAAGTAGATAGAGATAGAGCGAAGGAGTGAGGGTGGGTGAGAGAGGGGAGGAAGGGAGAGGTAAAGAGGGATAGGTGAGATAAAGATAAGTAGAGAGAGAATGGTGATATATAGAGGAGAGAGTTATAGAGAGGGAAAGAGAGAATGGTGAGATAGAGAGGGTATCGTGAAAGAGAAAGAGGGTGAGAGAGGAGGGAGATATAACAAGAGAGAGAGAGGTAGAGGGAGGGAGGGGAGAGATAGAGAGTAGATAGGAGAAAAGTTAGGGAGGGATACATCTCAAGAGAGAGAAAGGGAATGAGGAGGGGAGAGAGGGAGATAAGCGAGATAGAGAGGTGTAGAGAGAGTGGTAGGGGGTGATGGATGGAGAGGTAGGTAGAGAGGGAAGGAGAGGGAGAGGTATGGATGGAGAGAGTGGGAGGTGAGATAGAGAGTGGTAGGCTATGATGGATGGAGAGGTAGGTATAGAGGGAGAGGGGAGATGTAGATAAGTAGAGAGTGAGGGAGAGATGGAGGGGGATGTAGTGAGGGAGAGAGAGGTCAGATAGAGAGAAATTGAGAGAAATAGAGAGTGGTGGAAGGAGAGGTAAGTAGAGAGAGAGAGAGGGAAGGAGAGGTGGAGAGAGGAGGGATAGAGAGAAGTAGAGAGGGAATGATGGAGGGAGGGAGAGGTAGGGAGGGAGAGAAAGGTGAGATAGAGAGGTGTAGAGAGAGAGTGGTAGGGTGTGATGTATGCAAAGGTAGGTAGAGAGAGGGATTGGGAGATATAGAGTAGATAGGGAAGAAGAGAGGGAGAGAGAAGTATGGAGGGAGAGAGGGAGGTGAGAGAGAGGTGAGGTAGAGAGAAATAGAGAGAGTGGTAGACAATGATGGAGGGAGAGGTAGGTAGAGAGAGAGGGGGGAGAGAGTGAGGGATGGAGATAGTGAGAAAGAGGTCTAGAGTGTAAGGGATAAAAAATGAGTGAGATAGAGAGAGAAATAATAAAACTTGTGGATTACTAAAATTGGACCTCTTGATTATTGAAATTTGACATGCTGATTACTAAAATTTGTAAGATATTCCAAAAACTAGAATTTATATTATAACTCCTAGAGATCCGAAACCACTCTCAAACATCCTGAAACTATATACATGAAATATAACTTGACGTATAAGAAAGTAAATGTCCATATGTAAATGTCAACTTAAATGTTTATTTCATGTATATAGTTTCCCTCAAAGATAACAAGAAGAAAGAAGAAAAAGAGAAGAAAAATAAATTAAATGTAGACCAAAATGTGAGCGTGTTATAATGTGCTCACGTTTTGTCAATGCATTCACAAAATGCGAGCACATTATAACATGCTCATGTTTTGTCAATGCATTTAAATAATGTGATAACGTTATAACACACTCACATTTTTTCTTGCTTTGGGAATCCCCAATCCTTTGGCTTCGATTTTCTTTGGATTTCCAACCCAAAGTCTTGGAGGGCCTTCCCAACATCCAAAGATGTGTTTTTTCATATTCTACAAAATTTCACATAATCTTGTTCATGCTCATGGTCAGGTTTGTATGTGTTTCAAGGTCAAACAAATCAAACACCTAGGTAATGTTAGGCTCTCTCTTAGCTATCTAACGATGTAATTTTTTTCACATTTTGAAAATGTTAAGCCTTTGATCTATAATTTCTTTTGTTTGTATCTATTTTTTGGCAAAAACCAATGTTTGGATGGCAAAAACCAATGTTTGGATTTTTTTTGTTATAAATTAATCGTTCATCAAAATTTCAAATAAATTACTTTTTTAGAAACTAGACTCCATTCTACACATTAAAAAAAAAATCAATTAGTTTTCAAAATTTGTAGGGGTAGCATGACCAAAATTTTGTTTTTCAAGAAGTGTCAAATTTGAAAATTAGTAAAAAATTAAATATTCACTAAATTTTTTTCAAAAAAATCATGCATAAACTACATACTATTAGCCAATTTCTCATTGAATCGATTTTAAAAATACTAAGAAAAAATTCATTGTGCTAGGTACCCACAAACATTGCTATGTTATGTTTTTTTGACCAAAAAAAACACCAATTTATGTGGGCCCCCCTTTTGAACCCCTTAATCTCAACCATTTTCAAAATAAATTAGTAGTTTAGAAAGTAGACTCGGAGATCTACGATCCTTGTTTTTGTTGCATCTCAAAATTTTGAGTGTAACTATCCTCAATTTCATGCCCAAGGTTAGTATTTCCCAATTTCAAAAAAAAAGTGGCCTATTAAGCCCCCTTTTTGGCCCCCCATCTTTTTTCACTTACCCCCATAATGATTTACATGCAAGCACACATCAACCTAAATTGACATCAAGGAAATATATGAATGAAACATTGAAGCACACATTCAGTCAATTCATAAACACTCTTTCAATTAAATTTACTTGATGTGGTACCAAATAGGATAGGTCAAGACCCAAATCTATCATGATGCATTTTCCATTGCTCATGTAAACCCCTAAGTACATGATACAAAAAAAGGAATAGGCCTTGTCAGGTAGATATCCAAAAATATCTTAGAAATCCTACTCAAGACACAACATGGTACCAAAGAAGCCAATTAGTAATGTGCAAGTCACATGTGGGTATTCCTTTAACATCCAACATCACTTTCATACACTTCTTTCATACTGTCATGCCATCAATAACTACTGCAAATCAAACAGGTACAAAATAATCTATTCAAGAAACATATGATATGTATTCAAATGATGTAGCATTTGTAGAACATCTTGCAGACCACTTTAGAATATGATATTAGAACCAATACATTGCACAGACATTGTAGGAACATTCACCAAGCTACAAGATTAGAGACATCAATATTGAGAAATGTGGAGCATTTCTTGAACCACTCCAGATAACTAGCAACATTGCCAACCTTCTGATGTTAGCCCAAGTTGAATATAGCAAAGATAACCAATACCAAAGACTAAAAACATGTAACTCAACTACAAACACCAATTACATCTAGCAATCAATGTTGGCAACAATTTCCAACAATCTTCTTAGTGTTAACATCAATGACAACCATTAGTGTTGGCATTAATGACAACACAAACATCAATATTGACATTAATGACAACAACTACGAACAAAAGTAAAGTTCACTAATATTTAGAGAGATTCATTAACAATGACTTTAATACATTCAAGAGGAAGCTTATAATTACATGTGGCATCATTCACAAACTCTGGAAACCAATCTAGATATGAAACACACCAATATCACACCAAATAACATCCTATTGGAACAAAACCTTCCTAATCTTGCATGTGATTGACATGTGGCATTCACATATAGAGGGGACATAGTATACTTGGGTCCACCCTCGGGGGTATGTAGTCCATGACACATGGCATTATATCTTGGCTATTAAATTGTCAACACATCAATACTTTGATATTCAAACACCTCCTAGCGGTAGTTCCCACAATCAAACCAATTATGAATAGATGAAAGGTACACTATATAGCTTAATTTTGGCACAAAAACTTCTTGATCTTGTATGCTATTGATGTTAGAACTAGGAATATGCTAGGCTTAATGATTAATTTTTTTGGATATTCCCTCAGGGTTATGTGGAAAAAGGCACACAACATTATCACACAACCTTTAGACTATGAACATAGTGATACTCTGACAACCAATAGAGAAATGTAAATACCTCCAAGAGGTAGGTCCTGTGACCAAATTGGTTATGAGCAGGCTAATGACACACCTTCATAATCCTTCTAGATCAAAAGAGGCCTAAAATTATATTCAACTGACACATGGTACTATCAAATATCAGGTTAATAATATAAGATTTTAGTGTCTCCCTCGAGGGAATGTAGTGCAAAGATAAAAAAATAAGGCACTAGCCTTAAAACCAAAAACACACTACCTTGAGAACCAAATGTGCATCTTTCAAACCAATAATGCAAAAAGAAAGATTGTCTTTATGTAACCAATTGATTAGCCATAGGCACCAAGGATGCCACACCCTTGACCTTCTTTGTCGATGATTTGTGCAAAATCCTCCAAATTGAGAAAGCTTGTTGGATCAATTTGGAGGACTTCTAATTCAATTTTACAAGCATGATTTGCTAAAGCATTTTCTATCGAATTAGCTTCTTTGTAGCAATGTGATATTGTTACTGAAATAAAACTCTCAAGAAGTTCCCAAACTGATCACAAAATGTAGTAAATGGCTCAATTATTTTCTTTTTTGTTTTTGTGGGTGTTAAATATATTTAACAAATCACCTTCGATGTGAATTTTTTTTAACTACATATAATGTGCCAACTTGATTCCTGCTAGAAGACTATGTGCCTCTTCTACATTATTGATACCCATAGGTAACTTCAAATATATGATTTTTATTAATTCGCCTTTATCATTATGAATTACACAACCTAGACTTGATATACCTAGATTTTCTTTAGATGCCCCATCAAATTTTAGTTTCAAAAAATTCTAGGGTGGAGCACACCATTTGATTAAGCTTCTATCAAATTTATTAACATTAGGATATGATCCCTAGTTTGGAACCTTGAGGAGAGGCCAAAGCTTTAACATTTCATAGTCCCATCTTGAGAATGGGTTATTTGGGTTGGATTTATTTAAAACATCTAACACCACTACTTCATATATATTTATTTCCAATTTTTTGAAGAAAGTTATCAAAAATGAGAAACTGTTTCTAAAAATCCTTATGTTTCATTAAAGCCATATATTCCAAACTATTAATGTAGGAATTACCACTCATAGTGCATAAAAGAGAGATCCTTTATACAGTAGTGGTCAACTCTGAAATAACTCTAGAATGGTGTTTGGTAGGGGGAAAAGCAATGTAGTTTATTCTGGATCCAATTCCAACATGATTGATCAAAATTACAATGGATCAAAAGATGATCCATTGATCCTAAAAGGAACCACATATAATATTGTTGAATGGTGTAGCTATGCCTAACCTGGAGAGTCTATAGCTTGTGAGGACCCACTTGTGAAGAGCTAGCCAAGCAAACACACCTGGTTTAGGAAGAATTGAGGAGTACCAATAGAGCTTATATGGCCATTTTCTTAATTGAATTTTATCTTTAAAATTCAAAGATTTATAGCCCTATTTGACATTATACTAACCTAATTTAGATGAGGCCCGCAAAATTTTGTCCTCGGATTCTAAAAGTAAAATAGTTCTTGCATCCAATATTAACTCAAGATTTTTCTTTTAATGATGAGGGAATGGAAGGCTGTGAATTATTTTCCATGAAACATTGGATTTAAAATTTGAATTATATTTTCTTGAATTTTTGCTCCATACTACTTTTAGACAATCCTATGCCTCTTGCAACCCATCATTTGAAGATAAAGGAGGATACCCATTCCATAAATCTTCCCAAAAATTAACCTTTTCTTCATTGTTTACTATCCATGATAGAAAAGGGGAGATTACATCCTCAGTATGTAATGATGAAATTCCACATTTTTGAACCTTCCAATGGGTTTTCCAGAGTGAAGACTCTTTTTTGAGCTCTTGAGTCTAGGTATTTAGCTCTCATAATTTAACTCCATTTTGATGTGGGGTTTAGAGATAAATTTTTCAATTCTATATTTTTTCAACCAACACCTCCAAAAAATTTATATTTGCATAATTTTCCCCAAGAGACTAAAGGTATTTTCTTAGAATTGTCTAAATTTCCTTTCCAAATAAATTGTCTAGTATATTTAACAATGTTATCATAAAACCCTTTTAGCATTTTGAGCACTGATAGAAAGTAATTTGGGATGGTAGATAAAACTGATCTAATCATTGTAAATCTCCCTACCAATGACAACCATCTGCCCCTCCAAGATGCTACTCTACTTTAGATAGTCATAAAGATCTTACTCTAGAATGTGGCTTTTTTAGACCCTACAAAGAAAGGAATACTCAGGTAGCTACGAGGCAGATTATTTTATTTGAATTCTAAAACTAAGAGGATACGATTAGTTACAGATGCGCTGTTGTTTTGAAAAATATTTTTGATTTCCCCGGATTGATCATTTGCCCCAAAATTAGACAATAGTTATTTGATACATAATATTGTTAGCTTCCCACATAGAGGGGTGACCAAAAATTAATGTATCATCAATAAATAAGGAATGTGTGCAAGAGATATATGATCTTGGTGTTTTTATACCATTACACTTAATGTGTGGAAGGCTGAAATTTCCTTGCTCAGTGCTTCTGCCATCAAAATGAAGAGAAGAGGAGAGAGAGGGTCCCCTTTCCTTACTCCTTGTGAGGTAGAAAAAAATCTAGCTAGAGATCCATTTATGAGGATATAAAATTTTGTTGAATTGAGCTACAAAAGAATCAATTCACACAATTTTGTGGCAAAACCTAGTCTTGCCAAGGCCTTTGATAATGAATCCCCACTACTTTATCATAGGCATTCATCATATCTAATTTTATAATAATATTTGAAATTTTTCCTTCATGAATTGAGTGCAATATTTCATGTGCCATCATTGCCCCTTTGGTTGTCTTTTTTCCCAAGACAAAACATCCTTGTTCCTCTAAAATTATACTCAGAATAAGTTTGGTGAGCCTTAAAGTAATGACTTTTGAGAAGATTTTAAATTGTGTTGCAAATAAAAATAGGTAAAAAATCTACAAATGAGGATGGATTTTTTCTTTGGGGATAAGGGAAATATGATTAGTATTGAGTCATTTTTAGCATTGTGTCATTTATATGGGATTCCTTTAAAGCCATCCAAATATATCTCCCCATAAAACCCCAACATTTTTGATAAAATAGTGCTATCAAACCATCCAGACCCATAGCTTTATTTAGGGAAAGTGCAAATACTGTATTTTTCACCTCTTCCAAGGTTAATGGAGCCAAGAGAGACTTATTATCCTTTGAACCAAGTACCCTTGGAATGAAATTTAATAATTCTTGTTCTTTTCCTTCCAAATTAGGATACTAATTTTTTGATTTAGAGAGGAGGTTTGAGAAAAATAGGACAACCTCATTTTGAATATGTAGCTCATCTTTTAGTAGCTCATTGGAGAAAAATTTAATAGAGAATATTGTATTAGCACTACATCTAACCTTAACTGAAGTGTGAAAGAACCTTGTATTTCTATCTCCCTCTTTTAACCATGTTTCTCTTGACTTCTGCTTCTAATATATTTCTTCTCTAGCAAGAACTTCTTCTAGTTCTTTTTTAAGTTGATTATGATGTTGGAATGATACATTATTCATACCCACCTGAATGACCTGTACATTGAGCTAATGGGTTTTCCATAAAAGGATATTTTTTTGTTCAAATATATTCTTAAAGTGGAAGCGATTCCATTGTTTGATCTATCCTCTTATAAATTGATGCTTTGGGAAATTTGAAAAATTCTAGAGACTATTACAAATGGTGCATTCTCCCACCATTGTTTGAGGAGAGGTAGAAAGTTGTCATCCTTAAACCACATGTGCTCAAATTTAAAGGATGATTTAAATTTGATTGATGCAGAGTTCCAAGATATATCCAATTCGATTGGATAGTGATTTGATCTAGAAAATGTGAGAATGAAAGAAACCTATTTAAAATTAGTGTTGGAATAGATTATAGAGAGGAGGAACTTTTCTAATCTTTCTATGATGAGAAAAAAGTATTTCCTTCTATTTGTCCAAGTGAATTTTCCATTAGTTGGTAAACAATCAATCAATGCATTATCTAGGATGAAATTAGAGAAGTCCATTTTTTTGGAAGGGGGGATGATACCCTCATTTTTTCCTTTCAATGAAGTAATAGAATTAAAATCCCCTCCTAAGATGATTAAATCCTCCTTTAGAAAATATAGGGTTGTTGAAAAAGAATCCCATACTTTTTTCTTACCAATAGTAGAAGTAGGATCATAAATATTAAATATCCAAAATGTATGCTGATAATATTCAATATTGATGAGCATCCACCATTATTGGGATGCAATAAAATCAAACCTAACCTTATGTGGATCACATAAGACTACCATCCCTCCTGACACCCTTACAATTGAAATATAAGACTTTTCATTTGGTCCATCTACTCAGAATTTCTTTATTTTGTTCCTCTAAAAATTTAGTTTCTTGCAACAAAAAATATCTACATCACTTGAGTCAATCTTATGCTCAACCAAGTTCCTTTTGTTAGGGGCATTTAAACCCTAAAATTCTATGAAATTACCTTCATTAGTCTCAAGGAGAGTGATAGGCCCTCCTCGATCATAGATTCATATTTTTATCTAGGGTGGTTTGTAAACCTACTACAATTTATTCTTGTAGTTTCTTTGTCTTATACTTTTTTCCTTTCTTTTTGCTTGTCTTGGGAGACAAATTCAATACATCAAACTGATTTTGGGAGATTGAGAGTGGTTTGGAGTAATAAAAATCATTTAAATCCTCATCAACAATTTCATTGATGATTTTTTCTCCTACTTCTACTCAGATCTACTCTACCATTGCTGATAGAGACCTTGAAGAGGGAACTTGAAGGATAGAGGGGATATATTCTATAATATCCAATTTATAGTTTTCTAAAGCAAGGATTCTATTGCGAGGTTTGGGATAAGAATCTATTTCTATATCAGACTGTGCCACATGGTTGCGATTAGGAGGGGTATCTAAATCCAAAAACTTAGCAATATTACCATGATAGGACACTCCTTATGAATTCCTTGAAGTGTGTTCACTATCATTACATTTCGTTGAAGCTTCTGCCATTGAATCTAAGACTACTATAGAAACATCTTGTTTCACTATTTCCTTCACAAATAAGTTTGAAACCATAACATTAGATTGCAGATCCTAATTATTGTTTTTTGATACTTGTGAGTCTAGAATTTACAATATTAAGTTAGTAGAGTTTGATACAATCAGTTGCATTGAAGCTTCATTCTCCATACTATGGACTGGAGCTTTTAAAGGAAAGAAAACCTTCTCCAGTTAGGCTTCCATCAACTCTTCATCTCCCATTTTATATCTTGATGAACTTTTCTCTGTAGCCTCAAATATATTTTTCAAGGCCCCGTTCTTTTGTTCAATAGCTAAAAATATTTTATTTTTATAATGGCTATATTCCTTGAATGATAATAGGTTGAGTTAAATCGTTACCTTAGAACTTGTCAAATTTCCAATAAATGTATTACAAATTTATATATGTGCTAGTTGTATGTGTTCTCTTTAGGTATACATTAGAATTAATAAAAAATTATGATATTGGTGTTGAATTATAATCCATGGATTACATGCTAATAATTAATGTTTGCTTGGTTAATATTTTGGCATACCTAGTTATTGATATTTACTATAATAAAATTGATGTTAACATTCCTCTTAGTAAAGGTTCCCATTCAACATAGAATGTCTAGCAACATGGAGAGATTGGGAGCTTTGGGGGGGAGTAGCGGTGGGAGCAGAAGTTTGAACATGGATGATGGTGAATCTGAGGATGAAGTAGATGGGCACTAGTTTCTAGAGATCGATCCTCTCTCTCCAATGATGTGTTCAGTTGGTTTGGTCTTGCTTGATCCTGTTTTCATGGGTTCTACCTCTTGGTGGATGCCTATTTTTCTTCTTACAGAGCTTGGAGCTATTGTTTGGCATTTTTCTTCTATGTTCGAGCTGATTTTTGTAGTTGTTGTGTGTGGTTTGGGTAGAGGAAGAGTCGCTTTCCTCTTCCTTGAATTTGCTTCATGGGTTCCCTTTCATGGAGGAGCCTTTTATTTGTTTTGGTGCTTATCATTGGTTTTCTACTTGCGCTTTCTGATGGCATTTTCTGCCTCTTCTTTCTTACTTCCTGCAAAGGTGTTTCTTGGATGGTGCTGCGTATGGTTCTTCTGGGCAACCATGGGATCTTATGGTTGTTGAGGGAAGTAGTTTTTTCCCCATTGGTATTGTTGTTGGGCTTGTGCTCTGGTGTTGGTGTGTGGGGTGTTGTTCTGGTGATGTCACCTTTCTTTCTAAGGCATGGTGTTTGCTTGGTTGCATGCTCTTTTTTGGGTGTTGGGGCTAGGTTTTCTACTTGCAGTGGGTGGCTTCTTTCTACCTACCTCAAATCCCTTTTTCAGGCCTTTGTTCCCTAGTTCGAGGTGGTTCTTCTCTCATTGGTGGGCTCCTCTCTTGCATTTGCATTGTGGTTTTCTTGTTGGTACCTCACTTGGTTCCTTTTGAAGATTTGTCTATGTTCTGGGTGGGGATTCTCTTGCAGATAGTGGTTTGTTGTTGTCCCTATCTATATTTTTGGGGGTGTTGTGGTTACCTTGTTTTGGTGGAGTTTGTTGTTTTTGAGCTTTTCTTTGTTCCCTCCTTAGCTGGTGATGGTTTTAATTTAAGATGGGGAGGCCATTAGTTCTTGGATTTGGTTCTTCTTCTTGAGGCTTGCTTCTAGTTTCTTGGTGTTCTATCAGAGCTTTCTTTTTTGGCTTTGAGGTTCTTGGGTCATAGCCCTATTTTTATTGAGTTGGAGGAGTGGACTGTTGCCTCTTTCTTCCAATTTTTTTTCTAGGAAGTGCCTTTGGCCATTTGAGGAGGTCTTGGAGTGTCTCAAGAGAGTTGTGCTTAATGGTTTTTTTTCTTCTAAGATGTTAGATGCCTTAGGAAGAGACTTGGTAGTGGAAGTTATCCCTCCTTATCTTTTTTTGCTGTAGGTTGGTTTGCTTTTCCTCTTGAAATTCTTGTTGTTGCTTCAGCCAAAGGATGGTGTGTTTCCCCCATCTTTTGAAGCTTTGGATTTCTCCCTATTCCCTCTTACAGTGTCTTGTTTTGAGGGGAAGACTATTCCTATTGATCAGGAGTCCCTTCCTATAGAGATGGAAGTGGTTGTGGTGGACATGGATGGAAGCCCTCTTTTCTAGTTTCCTTTGGTGGTATTCCTATTGAGGTGGAAGTTTCTCCTATCGAGGTGGATCCAGAGACTATTGGAGATTTATGCTTTTTGAGGATTAGGTTTTCACATTGTTCTCTCCATTAGAGGGGAGCTCCTTCCTCTTGAGGTGGTTTTGGAGTTGGTTTGTAGGTTTGATTGGAGTTTCAAGGGGTTTACTTCCTCTCTGGAGTCTCTTGGTTTTCTATTTGAGTCATTTCTTGTCCCTAATGATGGATGGAGCTGCAAGAAGGTTGTTGCTCTTCAACTTTACATGTCTTTTGGTTTAAGGTCCCTACCAAAACTTGAATGTAAAGGGTTCAAGGTCCCTGAAAAACCTATTATGGGGTCAAGGTCCCTGAAAAACTTGGTTAAGGGTTTAAGGTCCCTTCAAAAACTTTGGGTTTAAGTTCCTAGTATTTTTAAGGTGTAAGGCTACTACCTTTCACGTTGGTTGTTTGCAACTTGTGTTGTCTTGCTGATTTTTGATGGATGTTGTTGTTTGGCCACAGTCATTGTTATGTTGATTTTTCTCTATTAGCAGCTTGCTCGCTTTGGATAGGGTTTTAGATCCCTTCGAAACTGAATGTACTTGGTTTCAAGGCCCCATCAAAACATGTTTTTCTCATAATAAAAAACATTCCTCTTAGTATAAATATCAAAATTTACTTACTCTTTATTATAATTATTAACATTACTTTTACTAATAATGTTAATATTAACATTAAAAATAACCCTTTAATATTAATCCTACATTATTGTTATTACCATCATATGCTATTTTTCTATTGTAATATTAATATTTAAAGATTAATATTGTTACTAATATGGTTGGTATAGGTATATTCATATACCATAGTTAACCAATGAGGTTAAAGCTAATATTACTAAAGTCATCATTATAATACCCATATTGGTCTTGGGATACTTTTCTCCATAACTTCTTCCATCTACATAAGCATCTCTCATATTTGTGAATATTTAACTTTACTATAAAGTATTAATTTTCCATCAATTAATACTAACATTATTAATAATGATTGCATAATCCTATTAATATTTGGATAGACTAATGATGACATTGACATCACTCATGTTAAGGTTGATATTATTGTTTAAATCATAGATTTTTTTTTGTATTATCATTCTTTCACATAAATATGAGTATTAACATAATTAACTGTAGGAATAATGATAGTGAATCACACTAATATTGATGTTAATGTTATCCCCCTAATGAATCCAATCTTAAAATGTGTTAGTGATAAGACTAGGAATAACAACTTGATAAGTAATATAATTATTTTACATTAATATTCATAACACCATTATAATGAATTAGAAGAGTATTAATATTACTTTCTCTAAAATTAATATCAATACGATACCCCTTAGTGGATCTAACATTAAACTACAATAATGCTAATAATTTATAATTACACTCCATTTGTCTATATTTGTTTTTTTAATCTTTCAACTTCTCATTAAAATTTATTTTGTTCATCTCTCCTCATTATACTCTACATTTCATTTATAGTATACATTCATACTCTTTAACTATACATCATATATGCATGCATAATTTTTTTTAAAAATTACAAAAGGATCACGATACATAAGTGTAAGAATGCAATAAAATCAAGTATAAGTAAGATACAAATATATGCAAGTGGTTTAATAATAGAGTAAGGTATTGATAATGAGAAGTTATATAGTTGTTAAGATATTTGAGAAAAGTTGAAGCATGAAAAAAAAAAGATGTGAAGAGAAAAGCAATGAAGTGATAGGGAGGGACAAAAGGTAGGGTGTCAATACAAACCCATTAAATTGGATTTAAGACTGGTGGCAGAGGAGAGGAGGTAGGGGTCAAAGGAAGGAATTTTGTGCCATTAATTAGGGATGGCACCCCATCCATATCGAAGGAATCTTCATGTGAAAGGAGGGAAATTTGTAGGTTGCCCACACACCCATTCTAGCATAGGCAGGAAAGACGTTGGAAAAAAGAAAAGAGTTGTGAAGTTTGGATTTATATCAATCAAATGCATTTTGATTGAAAAAATTTTAGGGGAGGGAAATCCCTTTTCAAAAAAAATATCCATTTTGGTGCATATCCTACAATTATTACAGTCCTGGAGACCACATTTCTTAGAGGCATTCTGTCAAAAAATTCACATGCCTTGTCTATGCTTCGAAACTTTGCATATATATCTAGCAGGGTAGTTACAACTACAACATTTGGACAAAATACCTCCATCCTTCATGTTTCAATGGATGCCCATGCCCTACTCCAAAGCTCCCATTTTTGGAATATGCAGGAAAAAGGTTGTAAAATTTGGCTTTACAGCTACCAATTTCATTTACTTAGAATGTTTCTAAAGCCTCTTCAATAAATCCATTTTGTGAATATCACGCATTCAATGCAATCCATGAGACCACATCTCTTTGAGTAATTATATCAAACAATTCACATACCCTATTAATGCTTCTACATTTTTGCATATATTCCTAACACGGAGAGCACTGGGAGGAGTGGAATAAGGCATTACACCTACAAATTGGATCTACATTAAATATTATTGTTTTTTACTACTTGGGATGGAAAAATGTTGCTTAGATGAATAATGTACAAGGAATGGATAGAAAATTTGAGGAAAATTTAACAATTCGAAACACACTGTGAGTAATTCTCTACCTAGATAAAACCTTATAATTTAATCAAATCTCTTTGGTTGGAGCCATTTTTTGATGTTGAAATATCTCTACACCTATTATTCATTTTATTTATTTATTTATAATATATGGGTCTCTAGATGTATTCTAGTGCAACTTTGAACTTTAGTTGCACGACACCTTAAATTTTGTGAAATTGTGGTGCACAAAACATATGTAAAGTGATAATGTAATTTTTGAAATAAATCTTAGGTGAGAGATGTATCAAAGGTTTTGATTTTTAGTGTGAAATTTTTTGCAAACAATTGGTTCTTAGATCAAGCTTGTAGTCCTAGGATGCCTATTTTAATCTTTGAATATTTAAATAGTCTAGTGCTTTTGAATAAATCTTAACTACTTGTATGATTTCAAATTATTAGATGAATTTTGGTTCTTTCATAGTTGTACTGTCAATTTTATTTTATATTTTACAAGCCATTTACATAAGATATTACAATAGAAGTGGCCTCTGTAAATGTTGAATCTCATGCAAGAGGTAATTGGAAAGAGTGTGATACTAAAACCAACTACCAACTACCCATTGCAAAATATTTCATCATGTCATGTAAATTTGTAAGTCTCTTACCACTACTACATGCCTTTACAACTACCAAAAAACTACCAATGAATGAAGCTTGGGATACCACAGTTCCAGGACTTGATTTTTCTATTTACATGGAGAACCTCTCACCCCAAATATTGCTTTTATTGCAACTCAATAGTTCAGATCATTCATAGTACATTATCCATGGATTTCATAGCTTTACTAGGTTATTTAGGTTATGTTTAGGCTGTTGTATTTCCCTAGCTATTATTAGTTGAATCCATCTCTTTTTATTTTCAATGGACATATTTAGTTTTTTTCCTACCACTAGTACAAAAACAACAATATATGACTAAATAAACTACTAAAAATTGCATATAAATGACTAATTTTGGTCACGTCACTATTAGTGGTTTATTGCTAGTCATTTATAATGCGACCAAATTTATGACTAAACTATTTTAGTCATTTATTTAGTCATTGATTTTTAGTCATTGTTTTAGTCATTGATTTGGTCATTGATTTAGTCATTGACTTAGTCATCAATTTAGTCATTTATTGTTGTTAACTAGTCATTTATTTAGTCATGGTAGTGATTTATTTAGTCATTACTTTAGTCATATATTTAGTCATTACAAATCAAATCTAACTTAATTAATCCTCACAAATTTATACATATAAACTTGAAGTAGCATAGATATTCAAATGTTGAAGAAGTGCCATGAAATGAAGACTAAAATGCTTGAACAAATAAGATTGATCATACACAAACACAAACAAATTACAAATCAAGAGGAGCCACAACACTGTATTTATGAGTGGAGAAAAAACCACTCTAAAAATTTACTTCATTAAGTCTCATTGAAAAATCAAAATCTCATTGGTTACATTCAATGTCTCAGTGACACTGTACAACTTACATACACTATATAAACAAAATACTCCTATTTTTATATACTTATACTATTTTCCCCTTCCTTAACGACAATCCTTTTGGAAGGGAAATGACCTCCTATAAGGGCTCGACCTATTTAATCCCCTTGCAAATCCACAACTTTCTTGGCACTATTGGTTTCAACTCCTCCAAACTCTTCCCCTTTGTTATTCAGCTTTCACTTCTCCAATTTGGAGCTACAACCTAAAAATAAGGTTTCAAAATTTACACATCAAAAACTTAGAAAAGTCAAATAATACAAAGGATAAAATTCAAACATTCCTTTTCCTTTTCCAACTATGGCACCCTAAACTTAGGCACTAGATATAGTGAATGTATCAAAATTAGATATAACTGTTATACTTCTGAAGTTTTAGATTTCCTCTTCACTATATATACAACAAAAAGGAAAAAGTAGAGATATAATACCTACTAACATAGTTGCAAATGAAATTGAATATTGTAACTTGAGAGTGTGTCTTCGTGGAGGCATTCTATCAATTGGTAAGCAAAATGATACTCATTGTGGGTATTTTTTATGCAAACATATTTCACACAAACAAGGTAAACAAAATATAAAGCTAATAAATTTCATTCATAGCATAGATATAATAAGAAAATTGTATACCTGAGCATCTTCTATCATTGAATCTACCTCATCCAGTATGACGATTTTAAAGGGTGGAGAAAGATAACTACTAAAAGTAGTCGAATAAAGGAATAAGCAAAATCAATGAAGTTGAAATTTGAAATACTTTATCGGACTTTTTCAAGCTCTAACAAAGTATCATGGCTTTACTTATATTATTTGTGGTGCATATATTGTTTGATTTAGAGTAGCCGTACCCTCCCATTTGACGAGTTGCAACCTGAAAATAAGATTTCGACAAGGGTTTTAGAGTATTGCATAGACAATTAGAGAAAATATGAGGAATGTCCACAATACCTACACAACAAAAATGCATAGAACCATAGAAATTGAAAGAAAATAGATAATAAGTTGAGAGTCTTCCAAAAAAATTTATAAGGAACAAAATTCTTTATTAGGAAAACTTTATTTACATTAGCATAATTCTTAAAAGACCAAATATATTGTGCTTAAAAAAACTCCATGTTTGGTTTTATGAAAAATTATAGTTTGCAAGATCTATGATAAGAAAACAAGAAACTTTCAAGAGAAAACAAAAAAATATTCAGCTACTGCAATTCTTTTGTTCTTTGATGTAAAATAACATGCATTTCTCCAAAAATAAAAAATAAATATTCAAAAGCACAAAATAATAGCATATGCATGGAAGTATGAGAAAAGAGAATTTAAAGCAAAGAAATATTTGAAAGCTTTTATTTTCCATCTACTCACAAATAATGTACTTATTTACCATGTATATAAAGAGTGCAACCCATAAGGACAAATGTTCAAGTGACAATTTGGAAACTACTTACTGTATTGAACATATGCCATCGTTCAAGCCTTTTTGTTCATGACTAAAGCTCCTCAATGATGCACTCTATGGATAGCCCTGGGCTCGCTAGAGGTTCTGATCCAAAACTCCCCCTATTAGTTATCAAATTACATACTATTAATATTTGCAAAAAATAAAGTCACACACATAAGGCTCAAGTAAATGAAACTACATATTTCATTTTATCAGTGGAAAACTGCAATGTACTGCCCATGAGCTTCTATTTACAATACTTGTGAGCTATATGAAATGTTGAACCATCAAAAGTAAAGGTAATATCCAGAAAATGGTCCTGTGAATTATAAATTTAATACACCTATCAAAGCTTGTACCATATATCACATATCAACAAAGAGTGCTTGCTAAACAGTGAACATAACCAAGGGAATAAATAGCATAATCTATGTAGATATTAGCTCCTTTGTCTATGCTTTCTCATGCAATCCTCAAAATAAAAAAAATCAACAGCTAAAATACATCAACCTACAGGTTTTACAATATATTAACCAAAAATAAATTAGAATAGCACACATCACATTGAATTTGGATGAAAAGGGAAAATAAATTGCACTCACTTTCACATTGGACATCCATGATAATAGAATTAATGAAATCCAACCATGAGAAGATACTCTTAGAACTCATGAAATCAGAGCATTGAAATTTCTTGCATCCAAGCCAAGGCTTGGATCCCTTTCAACTTCACTATCAGACAAGAAACTACTTTGGAAGAGGAAAAATGAAGGATTCAAACTTCTAGTGGGAATCTCAAAAAGTTCCCTACAAAGAAAAGTAACAAAATGAGGGAGATAGTTGAGTTTTCCAAGCTCTATTGCTTTCTATAAGTAAAAAAATATTTGTAGCTGCAACCATGAAAAGGTTACATAAATCTTCATGCTATCTGACTTGGTGGATAACGACTAAGAAAATGCATCACATATTACATTATGATCTTGTATGCCGATGTAACTGGAAAAATCATTTAAGTTTTAAGGCATTACTCAAAGAAAAAAAGATTAAAACAAAAAAAATTGAAATAAAATAGATTTAAGGCACTACCAGGAAAAGGAAAGAGTGGCTCTCATTGAGCCTTACTTTGATATTCTCCAATTTGAACATGTTGTTGCTTGGACTCATGTACAACTAGCATAAACATTTAAAATTTAGGGCATTGTTCAAACTTCAATAAAACAACAATAAAATTGTGTATATCAGAACTAAAACTATATGGTTATAAAAACAAGGATGTCATCCACATACATACCTAGGTCAACATCATTAAAAAAATCTCTGATGAGTCTAACAGGAACCACATCTAGCACTGATAGTATTGGCCCAGAAATTGCAAGAATCCATCCTAATTCCATATCTCTCTAAAGATTGTTTCCTGCATTAGTTGTTTTGTTACTGTTATCAAATAGATTGCACTCGAATGCTTGAATGATTAAATTCAGCAATTTGTTGAAACATGGGAACTATCTTTAGGCTGTGGGTATTCCTATGGTGAAGATAGACCTCCAAATTCTAGGTTGGTTCCTATATGATGATCAATTAGGTACTTGAATGATTTTCTTTGAGAAAAGGGTAAGAAAAACTAAATTGAGTGTATGAACTAAAACTAAGACCTCGGTGATGCACCTAAATGATGGTGTTGCATGCAACTTGTTTCACAATTACACTTCAATAAACCTATTCGCACAACTAAATCTGAACAGTTTAACCACATAAATAATTTATATGAAGGCTTGACTGTATTACCATCTTTGAAGGAAAAGAACGTCTTCATAACTAAAACAGTAAAGTAAGCCAAATGCGCAACATACAACTTGTGGAATCAAACTTGATTGTATACAAGCACATATGAAATGAGATGAGAAAATAAAGGTTTTTGAGATTAAACACGATAGATTCCTTATCAAATCATTCACATAGCATGACACCTGATATTTTGAAGGAAAACACTTTAGCGTACTGAAAGGGAAAAGGAAAGCTCTGCAAATTTAATGAAACTTGATTAACCTGTAATAACTTGCTACTATATTAATCTGTAAATAAAGTTGAGTTACAAGATGATTCACTTTGCAAAATGCAAAGGCTAAAAAACAAGAACTAGAGGAAAAAGATAAACTTTTTCCAATATATACAATGAGAATGCACTTCAAAGTGCATGAACATGAAATCAAAAGTCAATTTCAATGAGAAAATGATAATTCCAAGGTGAAATCTGAGTAGAAGCAAAAATCCCTGAAAATAAGGTTCAAACTCATGCAAAAATGAGTGAACTCAGTCTCAAACTCATAGTCATAATATATGCCACTGAACTATAACTCACGCTGAACTGGAAATCTGAAGATGTGGGCCAAAACATGCAAAATCCACCTTGCTTTAATCAACTCACCCATGATAACTGCAACTCCATCTTCATATGACGATCTTTAGTTAATAATCTTTGCATGATTAGTTAACTCAAACACAACTCAAACCCCACTCTTGTCTTTGATCTCTTTGCATGGTTAAAGTGAAGCTAAGTATTTGAATGATATTAAAGTAATCAATAAATAATTACTTTAATATTGATGATGTCTTTGCCTTATTATTTGTATCGACATTATGAATATCAAAGCAAATTATTATACATTGCTTTAATATTATTTACAATATTAACTTCAGTTGTATATGCGAAAGAATCACATGAAATTTTCAATGTAAGACACTACACTTGCCTTTTACAAAGTGTATAAAAATGTAAGCATAGGTATAAGAAATATCTAACACCTTTTATTTAAAAACAATGTAAAATTATTTGCAAAAGCAAAAGGCAAAAAGTCTTAAGAATAAGGCAACAATGAGAGGGTAAATGAAAACCCTAAAAAACCAATAACACCCACAGCTTCACACTTCTTTTGATTTATTTGTTTTGGTCAAAACCCTATCTGTGCCACCATGGAGGAAACCTATGCTCGAATTTTATCATTCTTTGTTGATTTCAAGAGATTTCTCATGGAAAACTTATAAAATAAACAAGGTAAGCCCTCCTCTACCACAATATGGTAATTATTTTGAGCACTCTTTCTAATTTCAAAATTATTTTCTGGTTTCCTGGTCACAGCCATGACCATATGCTAATGTATTTTTGCTTCTTTACTTCCTCTGTGCTCTCCTTATTTCTTTGGGATACCACCATGAGACATAGGTCGCGGGTTTGAATGGATTTTAAACAGTAATCTTGTGCGTAGGCTTTCTATCACTAAATCATGTATTTGAGCTCCATATTTTTCCTTTATTTCTAAGAAAATTCTCTTTTAAAGGCCGTGGCTTGAATGCGTTGAATCTTATCTGTCTATATTCACTTTGCTTGAATTATGCGAAGGCCAGTATGATAAATTTTTAGAAAATAAATAAATCTTGCTATCTTCATTTTCTATAAGGCTGCGAATACACTTTATTTTTCTGCTGGTGTGTTTTATTGTTTGGCTGCCATGATACACTAGTTATGGAGCTTGGCCTGCATTGATAATCTAGGTATTTGTAATTCATTACATTTCCTTGAAGGGTTTTTGATCTTGCTTTGTAGTTACATTTTTCCTTACACTGGGAACTAAAGGAAAAACCCTAAGCTACACACCAAGAGAATTCACCATTTGTACATACCCATGAATATGAAAACTAAAAACTCTTACTACTTGCTTTGTTTTGGAGATAATTTACATCATTGTTCTTTCTTTCCTTACATTTATCTTTAATTGAAGACATTCTTGAACATTTACTACCTTACCCACGAATTTGGAAGCAGAAAATCATATTATGATCTTCTTTATATGAGTTTTTTACTATTATTATTGACCTCTTCACCAAATATCCTATATAGGAAATTAGCACATACATGAGACATGATTGCAGCTATTAATTTGAACACTTCCACAATATCGATGCTCACAATTACTTACCAAATCTTCAAAGTGTAAAGGTCTCTAGTGTTTACTAATGTTGCCATGGAGTTGTCTTCTGATTTGGACCTTTAACCTAAATCTGTTTTTGAAAGCATATTACTGAACACTCTTATTACATATATCTTTGCACATAGATCCTAGGACAGTCCCATTGAATTGCTTTCCTTCTAATTAGACTGCCTAGCATACTTGAATTTTCTTATATCGAGCCTGATTATTTTGGATTGCCTTTTTTACCATGTTTGTACTATTGCTTAATATCTGGTGATACTAATCCATAATATATGATTATAAACATTGATATTGTCGTTCTTATGTAATCATCAGAGATATTATTCACTATTTCATTGTTTGGAAACTTACCTATGGTGCTCCTAAACACTATATTGCTGCTCACTATTTTCCTTTTTCCTTGAAGCTTCTATTTCTTATTCATAGGCAGTTGTATTCTTTGAAAATATGATCCTTCAATTATCATAGTCTCACTTTTGACAGCTCCGGCCCTGTTGTTCTATTTTTTAATACCATGAACTGTAAGAAGCAAATTCCTTTATAGACCTCAAATCTCTGACAGTGAGTCCTCAAACTATTTTCTTACATTTGGAAAAGCAATATTCTCACTCCAAAAGACAGCTACAAAATCTATTAGCTTCAAAGTTTATAGATAACATCCTCGGTGAAGATGTATATGCTTTAAATTTCTAAAAGGCAGTTCATGCTTGAATATTTTGTTTTCCATTTAATGTAAAAGAGCTCAATACCTTATTGAAATGCAAAAATGAATGCAAGGTAGAGCTGAAATAGAATGTCAATGAAATTGCTGATCTCTTTATATGCTTTGATCATTCTTTAGCATGATGAGCGAAATGATAAATAGCTCAATCTATTTTTGTCACAATGAATCAACTAAAGGCTGCTTTATGAAGTGTATTCATGGAGAATGATGACTATCTTTATTCCAAACTGCTGCCCCATGTCATTGTTTATGAGCTAGGCTCAACCCTTGTGGGTGCCACATTTCACACCACTCATACGCATATTTGTTGATTGAAATGATGATTATGCCTGTACCTACACACTTAAACAAACTTGTTAGCAAAATAAAAGAATCTGAAATCTTTCCTCTTGAGTTTTATGCCTTTGAAATATGAAATCATCTGGTGAATTCCTGATTGCATGTACGTTACATTCTTGTTGGTAGCGTAGGCATAAGGTAGAATGTAATTCATCATTGCTTCTCTAACACCATCCTTTATAATTTTTCAGATTCATGGAGCGTGAAAATGAGGAAAAATGAGGCTACAACTTGGAGACGCGACAACTGAAGACATCAAGCGAAAATGATTCATCATCACAGGCAATGATGAATTGCATCTCTTTTTGTGTTTACGTTATCTTCAGTAGTGTAGGTTTTCATTGAATTTTTGTATTCACTATTTGATTATCATAATCAAATTTAGTTACTCTCGTGGCTTGTGCAAGATTTTAGTGTTTTTACAAAATGAATAAAAGGCATTATTATGCAAATTTTCAATTTTCTGTTTCAAATACTTGCATAATAAAATTGTAATTCAGATGTAATCTGATCTTTATGATGAACAAAGAATACTTTAGCAGCAAAACTTGAAATTTTTTGTACCTATCAATGATGAGTCTGAATTAGCTCTACCTGTTTGAGCTCGTAGTGAAAAATAGGTAACAGTTACTTGGATTTGAAAGCACTAGCATTGGATGCAACTGAACACTTTTTGTTATAGAGGGATGAATATATGGGGGATGAAAACAAAACTCCGGATAAGGATTTTTCTTCCATGATGATACTTCATCACATTTGTCAACAAGCTCATTCAACATCTTTTGAGTCTCAAGGGCAATGTGCTGCTTAGAAGGATCCAAAAAACATAGAGAAAATACTTGAACAAGGATTTGAACATGCTCATGAATCAAACAATGCAACTGACCAATTTGATGGGTTGTGAACCTAGTTAGCATATTCTTGTTCTCAATATGTACTTCATCATACCAAGATTGGCCAATCATAACATTTTTTCTATCTAGAGATTGAGATTGTTTCTGCAAAAATTTTGTCAATGGAAGCAAAGGATGAAGTGGGGTTTTTGCAAGTCCATTTCATGACCCATATTATAATATGATCACATCCATCAATAATCCCAAAACTCCATGGTCACCACTCCCATTCCTAAGAAATTTAAAACTATCAGCCTAACATTACTACATCAAGGGAACTCCCCTCATAGCTCAATCGATAGACCAATGAAAGTAGCTCACAACACAAATATTGTTGTAACAACACTCCATTAGATAGACTTCCAAAGGACTCTCCCTGATGTACCGATGGGGTCAACAAAGGTGAACACATTGGTGTAACATAAGTGTATCAGTGGAACAAATGCTATCGTTTCCTCGATGACCTGAATAAAGCATATCGAAAGCACTAGAACATATTGGTGAAAGATAAAAAAATGTCCCAATGATGGGGTGATACACTATACAATAGGGAGATTCAACATGTGGTAAAATCATATCGAGGGGTAGTCCTTAGGGGATCCAACCAAATAGTCCTATTTTATGAAAAACAATAGCTCTACACCTAGAAAGCAACATCATTTTAGGATAATAATGCGGTTAGGTATGAAGCATGCCTTAACATTAGAACATATATATAAAATGCAAGAACCATACTTCTATATCAAAACAAAAAACAAAATGAAAACCTTTCAACACAAGCCTTTGCACCCTAATGGAGGAATTAGAAACATGCTTAACAAATGCATACTAGAAGCATCAACTTTATGTATGCTGATTTGGAGTAAGGATTTCAAGTACTTGTATGTCTTCTTGGTGAGATTGGGAACTCATCTTATGTGAGAAAAGGTCTAGTTTGGTCTCATGTATCCATCATGGGCATTATTTAAGAAATGTTCTACCTAATAGGTGGCTTTCTATCTTTTTGCACTATTGTTTGTAAGCCTCCTGGTATTTTTGTGTGGCTTTCATAAAGGGATTAAATCCTTTCTAGGTGATTTTATTATTATGTGGATCCGTCTTGTTCAATCATCCTAAATATTATTTCACATCAAATGTACCATATTCAAGCTAATTTTTTGATTTACACAACCTTTTGTCATTGTAACATGCATAAACAATTCAAATTTCTACAACTATTTATATTACTGATACAATGTTTCCTAGTTATCTCTTACAATTTTAAAAAAGATGAATTCATGCAAGACAACAAACAAATAGACAATATTCAATTAGAATATACAACTACCTTATTCCTGAACAACTGATCCATAGCTTGATTATTGATTGTAAATTTGTAATTGATATGCTTGAAAGTGTCCTTGCCTATGTGTGAATTGGAGCTTTGGATGAGGATATGAACATCCATCAAAAACATATTTGGAAGTAGATTTTTATTAGATATGGTAGTTGCAAGTTCCACTAATTATAATAAAGATAAATAGTTTTACCTTTCTGCATCAACTAATGCAATTCTAATAAATTTTAGAGGATCGACAATGCTAGCCTTTATCATATCAACATACTCACCTACAAGTTGCAACACAACATTAAAATTATTAATTAGACTCAACATCTAAGAAAGAAAAAGAAACTTCAAACACTATCAATTTAGTAAAAAAATCATCAATTTCAAATATCAAAGTAGCCAATGTGTCACTCTCTACATCCTCTGCTACAATCAAAAGAGGCCTTTTGTTCTATGATAAATGCAACAAAAAATTATATTATTTTTCAAAACTTATCACTATGTACTTATGAACTCAAGATCATTCAAATTGTCAAACTAATTGACATGACTACCTAATTTCTTTCTATCACATACACTTTGGGTATACAAGATCATTGAGAATCCCAATTATTGAACTATGAAATTTAGCAACACAATGAAATTATATCTTAAGCAAAATGTAAATCAAATCAACATTACATTTCTTAGCTTATCAATTGATCTCAAATCCTATATACACCTTTGTCATATAGCTTAAGGAAATCTACAATAGATACACACAAAATGAATTTGGTGGAAAGGCTTTAAAAACTTTCAAGCAAATACAATTCACAGGTGTAAAGCCAAATTCCACAACTTTTGCCAACATCCTCCCTACCTGTGCCAAAAATGGGAGCTTTGAAACAAGATATGAATATCCATCAATGCATAGACAATACACGACAATATCCCTATAATAAATGTGGTCTATGGATTGCAATATTGCATGATATGCACAAAATGGATTCGTTGAAAAGGCTTTCAAAACTTTCAAGTAAATGCAATTGGCAAGTGTAAAGCCAGATTCCACAACCTTTTCCAGCATACTCCCTGATTGTAACAAAATGGGAGCTTTGGATAGGGTATGTACATCTATCAAAGCATAACAGAAGGTGGATTTCTATCAAATATTATGGTTGGAAATGCTCTGGTAGATATGCATCCAAACTGTGGAAGCATAGGAAAGGCAAGTGAACTGTTTGATAGAATGCCTCAAAGAGATGTCATCTCATGGAATGCAATGATTGTAGGTTTTGCAAAAAATTGTCTATTGAAAAGGCTTTCAAAACTTTCAAACGAATGCAATTGGCAGGTATAAAGCCAATTTTTTTTCTAGAGTTCTCCTTTCCTATGCCAAAATGGGAGCTTTGGGATGGGCTATGAACATGCACCAAAGAATAATGGTAGGGTATTTTTTGTCAAATGTTATAGTTGGATATGCTTTGGTAGACATATATGAAAGACGTGGAATCGAAGAAAAAAAACCTAAATTGTTTGACAAAATGCCTCAAAGAGATGTCATCTCATGGAATGAAATGATTGATTGGAGAATGTGCACAAAATGGATTTTAAAAGGAACCTCTTGGAGTTACATGAACACTATCACTATCTCTAACAATAGTGAGTTAGGATCTTCTAGCATTTATATAAGCAGTATAATTACTTGGATTAGATCCATTCAAAATACATCTCTTAGTCAAATTCTGAAACAATACATCCCAGCCCCATTAAGGAAATGACTTCAACAAGTAACAAAGTGAAGTCAATCATTTCCATTCAATGATAAATAAAAATATCTCTTATCACCGAGTTGGTGCTATCCTCATCCATTGTTGTTTTACAATATCCATACTCCAATATAAATTCCATAAAATCTAGTATACTTCACATAGACTTTTCTTTTGTTGACATACCAAATTACAAGCTTTACTCTTCTATTCCTTATGTATAATGATGTCCATTTGGAAGTAGTAGGGCAAAGAAAAGCATACTTATAGTTGAAAATAGTTTCTTCTTTCAAGGGACTTGAAGTTTCTTCCTCTCTTTTTTACCACTATTGGACCACCAAAATACTAATGTATCATCAAGCAAGTTTCTAAAAGTTTCATGGTGGCAATGAGATAATATTTCAAATTTAGAGAAATAATAGAATTTCCTTTCAGAGGGATTTTCTTAATTTCCAAAAAGAAATAACTTTGATGCAGAACTTGACTTCCCATAATGGCTCTTCCTAGATCTAGAAGAATTCAAAACATTTAAATATATGCAAGTAGATTTGTGTGAAAGGCAGGTAAATTGACTTACATCAAGTACATAATATGGCAAAGGGTAAAAGAAAGATATGACCAGAAGAAGCCAAATAACCAAACTAAAGATCACCCAAATTTACGTAGAATGGGAAAATGATAAATTTTGATGAGGAAAGAGTAATAACCACTACAAGAGATGAGACTATACTCCACTAATTTGGTAGCATTTATAAAGTAAATATTAACAAAGATGTACTTGGAAGGAGAATGGGTAGCATATATTATTGGAGTATCTTTTTAAACTAATAAGTATGCCATTTGTTGTATTTGGAATGTTGTCATTTACCTGGCTAGTAGAAAATCCTATTGCCTATAAAATATCTTCTATATCCCAAGGTATTGTTGCACTAATTGTTCTAATAACTCTCTCACTCATTCCCATTCTTAACAGTTAGCTTTGTAATTGCGATGTTATTTCTTGTTACTACTATCATGATTCACAATTTTACACCTTAATCCAAAAAGAAATATTATTAACTATCGATTTATTACCCTATAAATCCATGCCATTTATCACTAGACTGCCCCTAGCAATCAATCTTGAGATTTCATAATTGATAGTTAAATATCCTCCCACATGTTGGCATCAAATTGTGGAAATCTAACATCTACTAGTCAAATTTATCTAGGTTAGTATTGCTTGCAGTTCTTCCACACCTTTTTACTAATTGACCAATCCCATTACTACCATGCATCATTCTCTTTTGAATATCCCAAAACCTATACATTAATTGTCTTTAACTCTATCACTTTTCCCATTACAAGAGCTCATGCATGGGTATAGATTCTTGACTATCATGCAACAAAGTTGTCATCTTTCCCCATGGTTCTTCATGATAATTTCTTTCTCATCTATCATGTTCATTCGTAGGCCACTATCATGTATGGAATCTAAATATAGTCTCTAAGGTTTCCTTAATGACTGTAACTGACCCTTTTTCCATTATACCTGCTATAGACTCAAGAGATATTGTTATCATTACCACTATATTAATTTTCCTATCAATTCACACTTTGCTACCACTACATTTATTTGGGTATCGACAAATAAATAAAATGAACAAAAAATGCATATCCTATACACCATTAAATCTTCCCGCAGTATCATAAAATTGAGTACTACACTAATATTAGCCAACATTTCAAGCACCCTTCTGGCTCTAATTTGTCCCATCCTCTTTGCAATGAATTCCAAGTTTTACAAACTTCATCTTTATAAGGAACTCTCAACGCATCTTCTAGCATACCTAGACATTTTCAATTCTCTACATAATTTGGAATAAAAAATTTGAATACTTTTGAATAAGCTTCCTTGGCTGACCTAAAACCTAAAAATTGAAGAAAGAAAGAAGTCTTCCAACTTCCCACACAAGAAAAATACAAATATAATACAATACATCCATCTCTTCCTTCTAAACTGTAACCAATATTTCAACTTGCAAAATATCTCCAATGCACAAGACTGCCCTTGGAAGCTTAAAGGTTTGTGATTTTTCCTCCTCTATTTTGAAAATAGGTGAAACATACATCCAAATATAATCTTCAAAGGAAAATTGAGAACTTGAAATGAATATGTCTAATTTCAAAGTGTTTCTTCTAGAAGATAAGATAGAATAACCAAACTGAAAACAAACTACATTTGTTGAGTATCTAGGATTCCCCATCTAGAAGTAAGCTCAAAATGGATGGATTTTAACTTCATGCACAATGCATGAATTTGAGTACAATGCATAGATAAATGTCTTAGGAACCTCGCTATTTCTCTTTCCTTTAATTGAACAATAACATGGCCCTTCAACTTCTTTGTGCAATGTATCCAAAGTATTAGCAATAGTCTCTTGTTAGTAATTGTTAGTAGTAGGAGCACAAATAAATTCATAAATGCAATTCCCTTTTGTAGGTGGTCTTGAAACCTCATGATCTAGGAAAAAATAAATGTGATGTTTTATCTTTAAGTTCTACTCTAAATTTGTGTTGGACCTTGGTCTTACATCTATGTTCATTTTTATCTTTTTCCACATAATCAAGTATGGATTATTCTAGAAAGTTTATGATGCACCAAATCACTATAAATATTATGTCTATGTGGTGAAGAGAATTGGAAGAGCAAGACACAAGGGTGTTGTTGTTACCTTCATTTCTAAAGAAGAGGATAGATATGCTCCTAACCTTTTTAAAGCACTAGAGTTATTCGAGTAAGCTATACCCAAGGACCTCAAAAATATTGCTAGTGGGTTTGTGGCTAAGATGAGCCAAGGTAATGAACATGCTCATGGAACTGGTTATAGTGGTAGTGGATTAAAGTTCAATGAAGATGAGGAGAAAACCAAGAAAGATACAAAGAAATCCCAAACAAGAGAATATGGATTTGAAGAATATTATAAGTCTAATCCTAAATATGAAGATTATGGAATATGCAAAGTAGGAGGTGACCTTGAACATTCTATAGCTCTTGTTCAAGTTGTAGTATTGGTTGGAGAAACTTGGATAGAAGGGACAACAAATGTTTCTAGTCTTCCTGGAAAAACATTACCTATCTTTGACATTCTTGTAAAACCATTACCTATCTCTGGTCTAGTAGGTGTCTTGTTCCAAATGATGTAGCTCCAAAAGAACATTCCTAGCTACAACTCTTAATTTATAACATAATATTGCAAAGATACAAAGAGATGTTATGTCAAAGCACTATGAAGCTAAACTAGAAATCAATTATTTCCCTCAAAATGTACAATGGAAGGTAACACATAAGGAGACCTTGGGACCTATTAGTAAGCGGGAAATCATGTAGGCTACAAACAATGAATCTTTAACAAGTTAAAAGGGAGACTCTATAAGAAATAATGCATGATCATCCAAGACAATCCATGAATAAACATAGTATTTCTAGCACTCTTGATACAATAATTATATAAAACTAAGTGGTTGATGAAAACCTATAGGTCCTATGTTGTTCAAAAGAGAAAACCATCATTAACAATTATGTGTATGAAAATTCCTTTTATAACACTTGAAAATATTCTACCTTCCATCCAATACTTCAAGTCTTCCTCTTTCTTCTACATTTTGAATCCTACACTTGAACTAATCTTCAGGGGAGAGAACTCAGAAACACCAACAATTTTGAGCTAGCACAGTAACCCCAAAAGTGAACCATAAACAAATTCAACGTCATGAAGTCTACAATAGTTACTTGTGCACACATATATTCAATAAAACATCATTCAATTAAAATAAACACACAAATGATGGCCAATATGGATTTTTTCTCATTGATGTAATGGTCAATATTCTTGAGAAAATAGGGTAACCATAAGGGTTTCTTGCAGGAAAAGTATCTTCCTAAGAGACCATCTCAGATAAAATCATTAATTGATTCATAAATCCCTCCCTAGAAAAAACCCAATGGCCTCGTGGATTAAATATCTTATGTGTATAAACCATAAATTACCCCATCTAAAATAATCTCAAATCATGACAAGAAAAACAAAGATCAAACCTCATCACATACCTTTCATTGTTATGCACGAGTTTCCCTCAACGAGGATTTGATACCTTGAAGGAAAATTTGTGTGTTGATTGTTTTCAATTGAATCTTACAAGTTACTGCAATTTTGTGGGTTGAGCCTGGAGAAATTGGTTGACAAAAAATAGGAAAGCAACCAATGAGACTGAAGGAAAGGAAGAGGAATAATGTCCAGTCCTCAAATGACAAAATTGCATCTTTTTTACAAAGTAGATTGCATGCATTTGACCTTTGACCTTGGAAAACCAAGAGGAGGGATGCCATGCCCTTCTAAATATGTGACTATCCCTTCCTAACAGTGATCATGATTTTTCAACAAAATCTGTAGCCATGAATGAGTATACACAGGGGTAAGGGAAAAGAGAATGCATGTTGAAAAAGAGGGAAAATGAATTGAGGGGAGGGAAATAGATTTTTTTATTTTAGAAAGGTTTTTTTTATTGTCTTAATTTAAGACAATTAGAAAATTATAAATAAAATTTAAAGATAAAATATGTATTTAAGAAAAAAATAATATTTTGTCTTAAATTAATGTCTTAAATCCCCCTTGTATGTAGTGGTGTCAAAAAGTGATCATTGTTATTTCTATTTTGCATTATTAAGATGGTCGAGTATATTAGCAAGTGAAGATAGAAGTGAATCAATCTTCATTTTTAGGGAAAAACATTCTTTTTTTAAGGGAAACATCTTCGTTTTCAGTAGACTCGACCATTTTTTAGTAGACAATCTATGTAAATTGAATCTAATTGCCTCTAGAAATAACTAATTGACCTTACGTTTTTAAGGCACTTCTTCTAGAAATAATTAATTTTGCACACATTACGTTTCTTCAATCCATGTAAATTGAATCTAATTGCTTCTATAAATAGCTACTTGACCTTTTGAAATGAAAGTGTTTGCAAGATAGCCCTCAAAATGCAATTAGATTGTTTAAATCATATTTTATTAGTGAAATTGACCACAATTTCTCTTTGATACATTTGACATGCTAACACAACAAGAAAATCAAATTGGCTTCAAATCATAGTTAAAAACATTAATGATTCATTAAGATAATGAGTAATAAAAGTTAAAGAATGTAAATGTTAATTTTTTTTATAAAATATGTGAAGGCCTTAAGACTGCACCGAGAGGCAATGTCTTCCACACAATAGGTATTTTTGGTGCACCAAGCAACCTAGGTGGCCAAATGGCCCGCTTAGGTAGGGGTCCCATGAGGGGGGCTTAAGCTCTATGGATTATGATCAAATTCGAAAGAAAAAAAAAAGCGGTAAAGTTTTTTTTTTTTTTTTATTTTCTGATATTAGTCATTTATACTTGTGAATTACATAAAATTAGTAGAATTTAGTCATTTTTAGTCACGCTACTAAAGTTTTAGTCATGTAGTCATTTATTTTCCAAATTTTACTAGTGTGCAATGTGCTTTAACTGCAGTATTTCTCATTTATTTTTTCTATGTTATCAATTATGTTATTTTGTTCCACTACATTTTCCATTTTATTCCACACCATCTTGTGTACCATTGCTTGTAAAAAACAATTTTTTTTTTGCAAATTAGTCAAGTTGATGTAGATTACTTAGTTTTTGTTGTGTTTATTAAGTGTCTAAAAGTGGGCATAACATTTGGTATTAGAGTCTAGTTTTCCATTTTGGGAACTTTGGAAAACAACTTGGCCTTAATTAGTTAGTGTTGTGTGTTATGGTAGTCACTACAAGAAGGTTAGGAAGGAAGTGAAAGTATTGAATGAATAATGAAGATGTCTTTTTATGAAATTAATTTAAAACTATGTGGTTGAAATTAAGTGTATCAAATGTAGATTAAAAACAAATCAAACACACCAATAAGACATTATATTGAAGAAAACTAATTAAAAACTAAAGAAAGATATTTATAATAGCAATTTCTTTAATGACGTCCCATTGTCCTCTATCTCTAGTGTTTTTGTCGATTCCAGCTTGCTCTCAGATCATGTGCTAGGCTCAACAAACAGTCTTCCTAGAGAATGAGATTAAAGGTGAATGCATGCTATGCTAAGATATGATTAACATGCTTAAACTAAACATGATTGCTAGAATGTAAAATTACGCAATTATGAATGCTAAAGCTGATAATGACAATGCTAAAATGCTAATCACCTATCTCTAATGTGTGTGTGTGTGTAACCAATGCTTGGATTTGTAGGGGTATTTATAGAGTTTTCAAAAGATTTTGATTGGATAATGTGATCAATGATTGAAATCAAGCTTGTCAAGATGAATGTTGAGAGATTCTAGAAGTTGAGAAAAAGATGGAAGGTTGAGAGAATAATGGAAGATGTTTCTTTCCCACAAAACCTTTCACTCAAAAATAAAGGCAACTTGCCATTTGTCATCTTTAGTTATGAGTTGGTTTTGTAGTTGAAGATAAATCCCACAATTAAATAAATAAATTTATTTAATTACATGTGACAATGAATTTAGAATTTTCCATAATTAAATATTTAATATTTAATTATGTGTGAGAGATGAAAATGGAAGGTAATTAAATATTTAAAATATTTAATTATGCATGAAATGAGAAAAAGGTGTTAAATTAAATATTTGTAATATTTAATTTAACTATGAGATGAAGAAAGTGTTTGGAGGAATATTCCATTATTTGAATTCAAATATTCAAATTTATAATAATATGATAATTAATATAAATAAATTATAAAATTTATTTAATTTAATTAAGAGGAAGATGGAAGATGGTAATAATTAAATAAACTTATTTATTTAATTAAGGTAGAAGAATTATAAAAGTGAATGATATAAATAAATAATTAAATTTATTTATATGTAGATGACTTTAGAAGATTAATTAAATAATTCATATTTAATTAATTAACAAGCTTGATTAACCATGACCATTTTTAGATGTATACAAAAAATTTAAAGAGTATTAGTCTCATTAAATGAATGACTTGCTCTTGAGTGAATTAACTAAACTTATGATGATCCTTACCTTGTTTGAGAGACTTAGCCATGTCTTGTGGAGAAATTAATGAATTTGAATGTTTGTACAACTAGGTGTTAAGTTGGGCATTCGACTTGGAAAATGGGCTTGTGGATAGTGTACACGATTTCTCTAATGCATACTCCTATATGATAATTGCATGCTATTGTGAACCTTAGGTGTTTCACATTATGGTGACCTCCTTGTTGAGTGTTTAATATATGTTTATGTGTTATGTGTTGGGCTAAGATGCGGTGAATGTCACAAAAAGTATATATGTTGTGAAATGTGGAAAGACCAATAAAATTTGTGTGTGCCTCAAGTGTATGATACAAAGTATCCATCTTGGGATAAGGATGATGTGGATGTCAAGTATGATCTACCTATGTATACCCTTTTGTGACATTCATGTGTGTTTAGATTCCAAAATTCTAAAATTGGAGTGGTTGTATGTTTATTGATAGGAAATCCTAGTCATGTGTTATTTTATGTTGGTGTTTATCCCTTAGTGTTGACCAATTCCTTTGGAAGAGGGCTCACTAGTGTAACTAGGGGTTGAGAGACACATGTTCATCTATTGGGAAATTGTGAGTTCAAGATGTTGTCCCTAATCTGGATAAAGGACCTATGCCAAAACATTGTAATTTTCCATGGACATTGACCATGATCTACTCCCACACATATAAGAACCACACTTGTTGGTTCATAATGCAAACCAAACCCTTGAGATTGATACGCTAGAGGATTGAGGATGGACCTAAGTGTACCCTTGTACTACAACAGATCTATCTTGATGATTCAGTTATTATATGACTGTCTCAGGTTGTGTGGGACATGTTGCATGGTGATTATTATATGATTGTCTTTGGTTGTGTGAGACATATTGATGTTATATTATGATTTATTCATGAGCTTTGTGTGGCTTGAGACTACCTTATCCCCTCCTCCCCTTAGGCGAATCGATTGAAGTCACAAAGTGATCGTATTGTGAAAATATGTGATTTTGGATTCATGTTTATGATTGTTAATATGAATTTATTTGATTGATGAAGCCAATAGTTTTGAAATTCTTTAAGTCATTGATTAAATGCATTGTGGAATTATCCTTTTTTCCTCAAGGACTAGTTGTTGAGAATTTTCTTTCAAATTTTGAATTGTTGATTAGTGGCTATCGTTCATAATTTTATTGTTCTTTGTAAATTTTGAATTGTTGTTTTATTTGAAAAATAAAAAAAATCTTGTTTGAGGCTTTATCAAATTTTTATTGTTGTTGGCATGTGTGTAGTAATGTGGAATATGTTCAATTGTTATACTCATGAGGGGCCATTAATCTATTAGATATTTCTATGCAAAGGTTCCTTGAGGAGGACCTGATGGTAATTATTTATGTGATGTGGATTCTCAGAGGAGAATTTTGGGCATAGGAATCCTCATCCCTTTGTGCATGAGCCTTCTGATGTGAGTCAAGTGAGTACTTTTTGTGGTCATTTTGTGTTGGTTATGTCAATTTGGTTGTGCAAATGAGAAACCAAGTGTCTGAATAATAGTTGAAGATATGATTAAATAATTGCTTAAACATTATGGATATGATATATTGATGACATGTGACATATGACTTCTTGTTGAGGATAAAGTCTAATTGAGACACTTTTGATAACTGGTGTTGTTTAATTAATTGGATATTTGTCAATAATAACCTAATTATTGTATAATTAAAACTATCGTGGGTGTGTGATATAAGTATTTGTGAATATATTTGGATCTCGATGACCTTGTCCTAAGTGTGGTGTGTATGAAAACCTATGCACAATCTTATGTTTTTTGTAAGGAAATGCTTTTGGTTGATGCTTATATAGTTGGCATGCTAGTTGGAAATGTTGTAATAGTCATAATAATTGCTAATGAATGGTTGGACTCTGTCATCTTATAGGTTAACTCTAGGGTGGGTGCTCCACTTCCTTACCCACTTCAAATTAAGTGATTATTGGAACACAACATAATAAATATAAATTATCATTATGTCATAACTTTAGTTTACTCATAGGTGGTAGAGGTTTAAGCTACCCAAACCTTATTAACTTCTAGGAGGAAGTTTGGTCTAAGGGGAGGGGAATGTAAGGCCCCACTCTTTTGTTCAATAGCTACAAATATTTTATTTGTATCATGGTTATATTCCTTGAATGACAATAGGTTGAGTTAAAGCGTTACCTTAGAACTTGTCAAATTTACAATAAATGTATTACAAATTTATGTGTGCTATTTGTATGTGTTGTCTTCAGGTATAAATTAAAATTAATTGAAAATTATGATATTGGTGTTGAATTATAATCCATGGATTAAATGGTGAATATTAATATTTGCTTGGTTAACAGTTTGACGTACCTAGTTATTGATATTGCCTATAATAACATTGATGCTAACATTCCTCTTTTATAAATATCAAAATTTACGTACTCTTTATTACAATTATTAACATTAATTTTACTAAAAATCTTAATATTAACATTAAATATAACCCTTTAATATTAATCTTGCATTATTTTTATTACTATCATATGCTATTGTTCTATTGTAATATTAAGATTTAAAGATTAATATTGTTACTAATATGGTTGGTATATGTATATTCTTGTAGTATAATTAACCAAAGAGGTTAAAGCTAATATTACTTAAGTCATCATTATAATACCCACATTGGTCTTGGGATACTTGTCTCCATAGCTTCTATCATCCGCATAAGCATCTCTTGTATTTACGAGTATCTAACTTTACCAGAAAGTCTTAATTTTCCTTCACTTAATACTAACATTATTAATAACGATTGCATAATCCTATTAATATTTGGATTGAATCATGATGAAATTGACATGACTCCTTATGTTAAGGTTGATATTATTATTTAAACCAGAGATTTTTGTTTTGTATTATCATTCTTTCACATAAATATGAGTATTAGCATAATTAACTGTAGGAATAACGATAGTGAATCACACTAATATTGATGTTAATGCTATCCTCCCTAATGAATCCAATCTTAAAATGCATTAGTGATAAGATTAGGAATAACAACTTGATAAGTAATATTATTATTTTACATTAATATTCATAATACCATTATAATGAATCATAAGAGTGTTAATATTACTTTCTCTGATATTAATATCAATACAATACCCCTTAGTGGATCTAACATTAAACTACAATAACAGTAATAATTTATAATTACACTCTATTTGTCTATATTTGATTTTTTATCTTCCCACTTCTCATTAATTTATTTTATTCATCTCTCTCCATTATACTCTACATTTAACTTATACTATACATTCATACTCTTTAACTATACATCATATATGCATGCATAAAAGTAAACAAAAAAAGTACAAAAAGATCAAGATACATAAGTGTAAGAATGGGATAAAATCAATATAAATAAGATACAAATATATGCAAGTGGTTTAATAATAGAGTAAGGTATTGATAATAATCAATTATATAGTTGTTAAGAGATTTTGACAAAAGTTGAAGTGTGAAAAAAATAGATGTGAAGAGAAAAGCAATAAAGTGATAGGGAGGGACAAAAGGCAGTGTTCCAATACGAACACATTAAATTGGATAAGACTAGTGGTAGAGGAGAGGGGGTAAGGTTTAAAGGAAGAAATTCTATGCCATTAATTAGGGAATGACACCCCATCCATTTCAAAGGACTCTTCATGTGAAAGGAGGGCAGTTTGGAGGTTGCCTACACCATACTCCCATGTGCCCATTTTGGCATAAGATGGAAAGATGCTAGGGAAAAAAGAAAAGAATTGTGGAGTTTGGATTTATATCGATCAATTCATTTTTCTTGAAAAGTTTTCGGGGGGGTGGGGAAAAAGCCAATTTCAACAAAAAAAATCCATTTTGGTGCATCCTACAATTATTGCATTCCTCGATATCACATTTCTTTGAGGCATTTCTATCAAACAATTCACATGCCTTATCTATGCTTTGCCACTTTGCATACATATCTACCAAGGAAGTTGCAACTACAACATTTGCACAAAATACCTCCATCCTTCATGTTTAATGGATGCCCATGCCTTGCTCCAACACCCATTTTTGGAATATGCAGGGAGGATGCTAGAAAAAGTTTGTGGAATTTGGATTTACGCTTGCCAATTTAATTTACTTAGAAATTTTCTAAAGCCTCGTCAATAAATCCATTTTGTGCATATCCTGTATTCATTACAATCCATGAGACCGCATCTCTTTGAGTAATTCTATCAATCAATTCACATGCCCTATTAATGCTTCTACATTTTTGCATATATTCCTAATGTGGAGAACACTAGGAGGAGTGGAATAAGGCATTACACTTGCAAATTGCATCTACATTAAAGATTATTGTTGTTTGTTGCTTGGGATGGAAAAATGATGCTTAGATGAATAATTTCACAGGAATGGATAGAAAATTGAGGAAAATTTAACAATTCAAAACATACTATGAGTAATTCTCTACCTAGATAAAACCTTATAATTTAATCAAATCTCTTTGGTTGGAGCCATTGTTTGATGTTGAAATCCCTCTACATCTATTGTTCATTATATTTATTCATTTATAATATATGGGTTTCCAAATGTATTTTAGTGCATCTTTGAACTTTATTTGCACAACACCTTAAAGTTTATGCAATTGTGGTGCAAAAAACGTATGTAAAGTGATAATGTAATTTTTGAAATGAATCTTAGGTGAGAGATGTATCAAATGTTTTGATTTTGAGTGTGTGAAGCTTTTTCCAAATAATTTTTTCTTAGATCAAGCTCATTGTCCTAGGACGCCTATTTTAATCTTTGAATATTTAAATAGGCTAGTGTTTTTGAGTAAATCTTAACTACTTGTATGATTTCAAAGTATTAGATGAATTTTGGTTCTTTCATAGTTGCTGTCAATTTTATTTTATATTTTACAAGCCATTTACATCAAATATTACAATAAAAGTGGAATCCTCTGTAAATGTTGATTCTCATGCAAGAGGTCATTGGAAAGAGTGTGATACTAAAATCAACTACCAGCTATCCATTGCAAAATATTTCATCATGGCGTGTAAATTTGCAATTCTCTCACTGCTACTACATGTCTTTCCAACTACCAAAAAACTACCAGTGAATGAAGCTTGGGATATCATAGTTCTAGGACTTGATTTTTCTATTTGCATGGAGAACCTCTTACCCCAACTATTTCTTTTATTACAACTCAATAGTTTAGATCATTCATAGTACACTATCCATGGATTTCATAGCTTTGCTAGGTTATTTAGGTTGTGTTCAGGCTACTGTATTTCCCTAGCTATTATTTGTTGAATCCATCTCTTTTTACTTTCAATAGACGTGTTTAGTTTTTTTTTCCTATAATGTGCTTTAACTGTACTGTTTATGATTTGATTTTTCTATGTTATCAATGATGTTGTTCATTTCCATTGCATTTACCATTTTATTCCCCACTATCTTGTATATTGTTACTTGTAAAACAAAAAACAAAATATATTCACAAATTAGTCAAGTTGATGTAGATTACTTATTTTGTGTTGTGTTTATTAAGTGTCTAAAAGTGGGCATGCCATATTTATTGCAGTCTCAATAGCCATTAAAGAAATATGGAATTAGGCCCTTCAAGACAATGTAATTTTTGGATAATTATTTACATTGAGACAATCAATTGTAAGGGGAAAAGTACTATATTAATGTTCAACAAGGGCTTAATTTAATTAAAATGTGTGGACATTCTTTTGTAATAGACTATTCATGGGGAATCTATTGTCTATGTTTAGTAAATTGTAAATGTGTATTGTGAGAGGCTTAATAAGTTCTCTCCACTCTCTTTACTTTGAGAAGAGAAGGTTATTCTACTAGGAGGGTGTGATACTAGGAAAGTGTAGATGCCAAAGGATAAAGAGAAAGGAGGTAAAATCACAAACTTATGTCACACTTTCGACCAACTATATAGTTATGAGTGAAATATTTTTAACCTAAATAGTTCTAGTTGAAAGTATTTCACCCAAAACTACATGGCCTATATGTTACACATAAAGTTTCAGGTGAAACACATTTGCCTAAGACAATAAAATATTTTTTCCCCTTGTCAATTTAAAATCCAACACAATTTCCATGTATGTATTTGATTGAAAGGGTTTCAATAGAAACCATTTAAACCAAAATTGTGTATGTGGCATCCTTGTTGGCAACCACCTCATCTTTTTTTAGAAATTTTTAAAAATTTCCACTTGAATATGATATTTCTTCAATCAAATGATTTTTTCCAAAATAATAAAAGTACCCTTTTTTAGAGCTTAGAGTCAAGAATCTAAATATATATATATATATTGATATTTTGATTAGTTTTCATATCCTTTTTTAAATTTTAAATAATGCAATAAGGTTGTTAAAATAAAAAATGAGGTTGATTAGAAATTTAAAAAATATATGGTGCACTAGAGAAGAGAATCCTCTTCAAAAGGGTATATATTTTTTGAAAATGATACAAAAATTAGACAATAGTTGATGTCAAATGAAAACTATCAAATTATGGTACTTTTGACTTTAAAATGTTATTACAAGAAAAATATGCATAATTTTTTTAAAAAAATTCTCCATACACTAGATATTGATGTTACTTATTTGTGAAAAAATAAGGGGAAAATAAAATTATTTTCTATTTTTTTCTTGATGTCAACTCAACATTAATTTTTCCTAAAATTTTCAGCAATTCAAAATTTTCTCTTAAATTTTTAAAAGAATTTTGCATTTCATTAGTTTACATCATTTTGAAATTCAAAACATAAAGATCACTTTTATGTGGTCAAAGTTGAGAATTTTTGTTTCTGTTGGACAATTCATTTATAAAGTGTGACACAGGTTTGTACTTTCATCTAGGGAAAATCATTGAAAAATGATATTTTTTGACATAGAATAGTTAAGCACTTCATTTAATACCATTATTTACATTTTCAACTTTCCATGAATATAATTAATGTCTTACAAATTTATTAAATCTAAATAAATTTGTGAGTTTGTTTGATAGAAAATTATTGATAAGAAGTCTGATGTTGATGAAATATTAATATTCATTGTTAGCTGGGCATAGTTTATATAGAGCACTCTAGAGCTGTTGGCACAAGAAAAGATGGAAAATATCGAAAATCAGATTTTTTCTATGTTTTAGTAAATTATATTTTTAGAGTTCTTCAAATAAGAATTTGGGGTCAAAACCATCATTGGTATCTTAAATGGAATATCATAAGAATTGTATTGAAGGGACTAAAATTTAATCTCTTTGAGACCTTTCCAACAAGGTAGATAAGTCATCAATCTAACCAACAACTTGAAAGTTAGGACCTACCAAGTTGGGGTACCTAAATTCACATGTTTTCTGAGAATTTGTTATTTTTTTTGTTATTTTATCATAACAAGCTATTCATTTCAAATTCTTGGGGCTATGATGATTGTTGAAATTCCTTAGTCTATATATATTTATGTTATTTCAAATAAAATGGTGACTTTGAAGGCATACAATTCCTTTTCATGAACTACGCTATTTTTCCCAACAAATATAATATCATAGGTTTTCATTTACAACTGATGTTGTAATATAAAATCCCTCAAATTTAGAATTTGGATCATTGGTATCAGAGTAGGAATGCTCTTTAATGTCATATCACACAAGGCCAAGCTATCAAAGATTAGGATTGAAAACACAAAATTTGTCAGATTATCCTCCTTTGAGATGCACGCGACTGAAGATGGTAGAAGAACAAGGTGAAACATTAGACTCTATCAAGATGATGGTTGAAGAGGCTTTGAATAAGCAATGAGAAGAGATGATGAATCAATTTACATGCTTATTCTAGTAGAATAAAGGTAATCAACAACCAAACGTGGTAAAGATACAATTTCATGGGAAAACCCCTTTCGAGGTGTGAGTAAATTTTGATATTCCAAATTGTGAAGGAAAGATTAATGCAAATGTTGTGGATGATTGGTTATAAAAAATAGAAAAATATTTTTTGTGAATAGCTTTTCTAATGCAAAAAGATAACATTCCCTCTTCTTAAGGCTGAACATCATGTGAAGCAATCATGGGAAGCAAAGTTGTTATTTGCAAAAGCTTTATAAAAGCACCTTTTTTGCAAGCATTTGGAGTATAATACCGGCATCAGTTGTTTGGGCTATATGGTGGGTGAGAAAAAAATGCATTTTTAGAAAGGAAAAGCTTAGCATCAATTAGGTCTTAATCTCTTTAGAGCAATCTATCTCTAAAACAGTCAATGGTTATGTACAAAAGTAAAGCACATTGGTTCAATTTTTACTGACTGGGATTCAAAGTTAATGTTATCATGGCCACTTCTTAATCTTCTATTCAACGGGATTTTACATCAACCTATTCAAAAAGTAAATAGGGAAAACATAAGTTGGAAGCCTCCCCTAGTTGGAGTTTTCAAATTGAATATTGATGGTGCTGCTAGGGGAAATCTAGGATCATCTGGTGCAAGGGTTATCATTAGAGACTATAAAGGTATGGTGTTGAGTACTAAGTATTTTAAGTTGAAAGATAGATCTAATAATGTAGCTGAAGCACAAGATTTACTACAAGGCTTACATTTAGCAATCCATTTTAAGCTCCCTAAGCTACAAATAGAAGGAGATTCTTTGATTTTGTTAAACACATGCCAGGAGCGTAAGATTGTAAATTGGAAGCTAGGGTACATAGTTAAAAATATTTGGTCATTTCTTGACAAGTTAGGGCATTATCAAATTCTTCATACTTACAGAGAAGGAAACACCATGGAAAATTGTCTAGCAAATCTAGGATGTGATCAATTAGTAGAAGAAATTACACATGTTGTTTTAGGGAAACATCATCCTAAACTAGAGAAAATATTTCTAAAAGAGGGAAGTTTTCTAAGTGTTTAAAATTTTAAATATACAATTGTTTACCATGGAAGTGTAAATTTTAATGTTGCATACATTAAAGCACGGTTTCGAGGCAAGAATTCACATGAGGGAGTGGGACATGTAAGAAACCATTCTGGAAATTATATATCTAAGGGAGGTTATTTGTGCATGATGATCACTTGATGTGGAAATCTTAGCTGTATGTGTGAATTATAGGATCTGTATTGGGTAGGACGATTCCCAAACTTTGTTGATGTCATCTACATCCAGTTGTGGATGTCACAAAATTGTGAATAACACATAGGTTGTCCTTTCATTGATTAAAAATGTTTTTTTTTTATTGCAGGCACATTTCATATAATGTTTTTAAATCAAGTTTCTAGGTGGACAATTCAATAAAGCATGTGTATTAATTTTCACTTGATGTTTCAAGCTCCTTATCTTCCATGAGGGTGTGTGGTTTGATTTAAAAGCATGTGTTATAGCTTGGTTAATGATGCTTTCGTAAAGCTAGGTCTTGTTGATGATCTTCAAGTCATCATTAAATGTTGAGCTTAGTTTTAATAATGGTCTATTTAATGCAACCGAAGTTTGTAGAACAAAGCAAATTGTTTGCACTTTATGAAAGGTGATTTGGTTCTAGTTTGGTGTTGTTGTAAAGAGGCTTTGTTAAGAAGTTGGGTCAAAAAATATTATGCTACCTCCAAAAGTTTTTATTAGTATCCAAGCTTGGTGGTAAGTTGAAAAAGGTTATGGCTTTGTAAATTTCTAAATCTTGTGGTCTGTCATTGCCCTTCTTCTTCACTGGTGTTACATATTGCTGGTGTCTTGTATTTTTGGTTGTGGTCTATCATTGTACTTCTTCTTCATTGGTGTTACGTATTGTTGGTGTCTTGTAGCTTTGACTATTACTGGGGGAGGGATTCTCTATATTTGGTAGGGAGTCTTTAACCGGTTCAAGGTTTTCTACTTTCAATAGTAGGTTGGTGGTGCTTCTAGTTTTAACATTGCAACAGAGATGGAATATCAACCAATGAACTACCGTGTCCACTTTCCTATTCAACACTGAGAAATGCCTTTTTCTGGATGCTTGCAAGAAAATCACTTGCAAACAATTTTCAAATTCTATTGCCCAAGTGTCTTCAAATGCCTTAAATGTGTTATCGACTTAGAAATTCTCCATCCAAAAATGAGAAGGTTGATATTTCCCTCAAATATTCTCTCTATCTTCATTTCCAATCTCATGTACATGCTACAATGTGTAGACTCTATGACTATAATAGCAGAAAAGCTTGTGAATGAAGCATTTCTTGAAAAGGATACCTTGTTGATCTATACCCAAAAATATGAATTCTGGAGGGGAGAAGGTTATATTGGTGTAATTTTTATAGGATTTTTTCTTTGTGTATGATGCTTTAAAATTTTCACTGGAACATGGTGACCCAAGCTATCTGAATAGGGATTTGTCAAGGTATAGTAATCAATTGTGAAGGGAGATGTCTGAATGCTTTAGGGAAAAAGTATCATTATGTTTCATTTCTTCTACAACATAATTGCCTTTAGGTTGCAGATCTTGGTATCCCTCATCATTCAGTTTAGTTGGTACCACATAATAACTCTCCACCTTGTCATGGTGTTGGGGTAATCAATTTTCCACAACCTCAAGGTATTCCTAACATGAACGTCACATCAAATTATCAAAATGAAATGCAGGGTGAGAATTTTGTGGAAATAATGCAGATGGAGGTGTAATGCCCCGTCATAATAACCTAAGGAATGTTGCAATAGTGTAAAAAAATGAAATAATTTTTTAAAAAAAGTAATAATATTAAGTTAATTAGTTGCATACATTCATTAAGTTACGCGACGTTACACTACTTGAGTTTCCATAGACGACTTTAGTATTTCGCATTGCATATATTTAATTAATCATAAACTTTAAAATATACATTGCATATCATTTGGAATTCCATTCAAGATAACATAAAGTATAAACATGTTTCTTACATTGCATTTGATAAAATATTACAATACTCATTCATCTGATGAGGTGGATCAATTACATTTACAATTACAATTTACAATTGCTCTCCTCATATACAATTGAGGGATGTTTTACAATTCAAGATTTACAAGAATGCAATAAGGAAAGTACACATATGTATCCAAATGCGAGCTCTCCATCCATGAAGCTCTCGATGCCATGATCATAAACTGGGGACCCAACAGAGTAAGGTGCACATTCCACCCAACCATGTGGTACCCGTAGGTCCACCCCCCGTGCTAGGAGATAGTAATATGGTTACCTAGACATAATCTACTAACCCTAGACACAAATACATAACTAACTGATGGTTACATTGCTTCCAGATTTAAGACAATTGAATGTACTACATACACAAGGTTAACTGTTATTTTAGGTGGAGTGTCATCACAACGTTGCAAAGGTTACCCTGGTGTTTCTTCCTAGGTTCCGGCCCCCAACTTGGGTTACCCTGGTAACCTCTTACGAAACCCGGCCCCATTGCAAATCATTGCGGAATCGAATGTCTTTTGAAGAAACAAGACATCGATTTTCCATTCCAGGCCTTCTCATCTAATACTCAAGACTGAACTAGCTCAAGAGTCAATAAGTGAGGCATAAACATCTTGTTAAAGATTTTTAATCTAACTATTGTGTTGTTTAGTTATCACTGACTTACTAACTCTTTGTAAGTTACCCTGACACCACTTTGTGTGTCGGCCCTTACACAGAGCCACTCCCCTAAACATAACATAGGATTTCTAAGTTCTCTATCTAGGGTAGACAAAGTGCACAAAATTCAACATATAATACCAGATGTAGCACAATGGACATCACAAACTGTTCACAAAAATCAGGTGCACTACCCTAGTTTGTTCAAACACATAAAATCATAGTAAAATTTAACTTCCTTGAAGAGACTACTACTGGAAGACTTGAAATCACACAAATAATCCCCATTTTCCCAATAAAAAAAATTAAAGCAACTTAAAGCGAAAACACATCTATCATTGGGATTTAGTAAATCCAGTCAATCAGAAACAAGAAATATGAAATTAATCAACTGATACATAATTTATCTTCCATAAAATATGAAAATCAAATCTACAATTGTCACAATTTCACAATCATGTTTAATAATGAAATTTTGTTTTCTCTACATAATACATTTCATTAAGAAAAACTATCTAATCATAATTTTCATATGCTATTTAACATTGTTTAATACATTTAAATATATGCACTTCATAACAATATAATTAAATATTTATTTAAATATATATATAATTATATATATAAATAAATATTTTTAAATTACCCACAATAAAATTATATTCCCTCATTTTAAATCAAAAATTAAAAATAAACTTTTATATTACTATATATATATACATTACATATATAACATATATTATAATAATATATATTATATATGTAATATATATAATATAATATAATTATAATTTAAAACCAAATTAAACAATTTAAATTTATAGAAATCAAACAAACAAAAAGAAAAAGGCAGGAGCCCAACTGTCTACACAGCCGAACCCTCCATGGGAGGGCGCGGCTGTGCAGGTAGCGTTGGCGCTGCCTGTGAAGGCAGCGCTGGGCGCTGCCCTCACAGCCGGCTCCCCTATGGGGGTCGGCCGTGGGGATAGCCCCCGTGCCTTCCACAAACTTTTACTAAATTTTTTTAACATAAATTTCACAACATCAAATATATATATATATATATATTTATAAATAAAATATATCAAATAGACTTTCCTATATAGGGATAATTTGCTGATAAGTTTTTCTACATGAATCATGAGAAGAAAGAAAATAAAACAAATAAATTCTGTACAATTTATTTTCAATATTCTAGTTCATCTGGAGGTATATTTTTTTTTAAACTTCCAAAACCCCAAATTTTCTTCAAATCTAACAGATGATTTAACATAAAAATTCCTTCAGTTTTTTTAATTTCTACTGTAGATTTCTACTATTAAAACAAATCTTTGTTTTGCTCTTTGATTTCTCTATAATAATTTGTTTTTCACAATTTCATTCACAGGGAGAAAATCAAAATTCACAAAATTATTTTCTAAATTTCTCAAGAAAAATTACAGCTTTCATAAACAGACATTTACTCAGGCAATCATTTAAAAAAGAAATCAAATTAATTACAAAGAAGAATACCTATTTTTTTCCTGTAACTTGAAAGCTGCCTGTAGAAGAATGCTTCTGTTGCCTGTAGCACACAATCCACCAAAGCTTCTCTAGAGAAAACCCCAAATCAAAGGAAAGCTATAACCAACACCAAGAATTTCCCACCAAAGGGATCTTCCACAAGTATACAATATTACCAAAATAACATAAACAAAAAGTTTTACAGAGCTCAAATATTTTTCCCGTGAAGAAATTGAATTGCCTCTATGTTTTCCCAGATCCAAAATAACCTCCGGCAAATTCCTCAACAAAAATCAATAAATGTAACTTGCACACATGTCGAGAAGTACAAAATATCTTTTAACCACTTCTCGGCAATCTTGCCTCTCAAGATTTGCATGGATTTATTTATTTAAAATTTGAAATTTCAATTTACAAAATTTATTTAATAATTAAAAACACCATTTTCTAATATACAATTAATTTTAAATAAAATCTATTCACACTTTTAAAACAATTTAATTTAATTAATTTATTTATTTAATTAAATAAATTTAATCTTTATGATCAAACCATTTAACCAAACAAACTAATTAATTAATTAAATAACATGCAAAACTAATTTCTTCAACATTTAAAAATTAATTTAAATAACAGTAAATTAAAACATAATAAACTATTATTAAAATTGACATTTTTCCTTTCAAGCAATTAAACCAAACAGAAAAAGTACAAGACAACCTATGACTCTGAACTAAAACAGACGATGTACTATGACCAGGTTATAGACTAGACTAGGATGAACCAAACTACTACCTCCCAATCAACATATCCGTTGAGTCTTGACATGCTCAAACCTGAGTAACTAGGTGGAGTTGGTGTCATGTACCTGCAATCCTGCAACCAAGCAATAACATGCATATATATATATATATATATATATATATATATATATATATATATATATATATATATA